>JAIPRN010001555.1:0-43413 GCA_025469175.1 Geopemphigus sp. TES_GeoC_2020
ACACACACACACACACACACACACACACACACACACACACACACACACACACACACACACACACACACACACACACACACACACACGCGCGCGCGCGCGTTGACCAATCACGAACGAACGAACGACACATACCGCACGATACACCCGTATCGTATTGTATCCGTATTAATCACGTCCGTTACGGATACCCGCGTAACACGCGCACCTGAACTCGCCCGTTATGATTTATTCAACGTGTCGTCCCCGCGTAATTTACTCTAATGGCGTGTGTCACGCGCGAATATTATCTACGGACGACTTGACGCGTGTCCCACGCGGTATACGCACGGCCATCGTTCGACGCGATATTCCGTCGTCATTACGCGTTCGAACCCGACACGCTGTCCGGTTTAATTATGGCGGGACGTGAGAACGAAAAATAAGTAGTTCGGCCTCGCGGGTTCTCGAATCGTTCGGCGAACGGCGTGTTTTTGTCCGCTATCGATTGCGTACGTCCGGAAATACGTCGCCGCACGAACAAAACGCGAAATTTCTGATCATTCGTCTGAACCGACGACGAATATTTACGCGTTCGTCCGTCCGCCCCTTCCCCCGTCACCACAACAACCGTCTGTGTTTCGTTCGTATTCTGGTTGTACTCCGGCTTGGGCGCCCCGGCGACCGTTTAAAATCGAATCACCCATCTCGATCGACGTAAACGGTAATACGCTTTTGTATTTCGATTCGCGCGAATCGACGATAAATTACGTAGATTACGACAACGGACCGACAATTTCGGCGCGAGATCGATCATCGGGTATTGGATAAGCCGGGTGGGAAAACGGTCTGACGTTCGTGCGCCGTTAATTTACGATTTTTCGATTGTAAAGGTTTCTATTCTGGGACGTTCCGGCGACTACTGGCGATAATGAAATGCCGGTGTCGGGGGAAACGGGACGGGAAGTTAATCGGTTTTCGTTCCATTTTTTTTCCGGGCGCGTTTATTCAAATCGAGTTGAACGAGCTTCGCATTTACTTATCTTCGCACAAACGTACGTCACCGGTAACGATAACATAACGAGACACGGAACCCAAATATAGAAACAGTTCGTTTCGCACGGTTTTTTAACGCCGTTACGTTTATTTTATCGAACGCCGTACACGGTATTATAATCGTCGTACTCGACGCGACCTGTATGGACATGTCGAAAACGGACGCGGGTGTACGAAGCGGATTTAAAGTTTGTGAAAAATTACCTTATTATAAGCGGAATAACTCGATATTCGTTTTAAATTCGTTACGTGCTCGGGTTAGCGCACGCGGATATTTAAAATCGTAAAACTCCGACTGCGCGCGCGCGCGTATGTGTGTGTATACACGAGAAATGGTAAAAGTACACGCAATTACGTATATAAAACGTCGACGACAACGAAGACGCTTTATAGAAATTAAATGTCGAAGCCACGCGAGCGTGTGCGTGTGTACGCGCTTACAATGAATGCACGTATCCGCGTACTGTGTGTCGTAGATCGTATTAAAATATCGTTTTAACCGTTCGGTAAACGTAAAGTCCGTGTCTGCGAACCGAGGTCGGCAATACGAATTATGATCGTATATCTTCCATTAAATCAAAGTCCCGCAAGTGGCGTACAATATACGTGTTCGCCGCCCACGCGCTCCGCGTATAATTAAACTGATTGCGACACAGTTTCGCAATTATACGCTATAGCCGTACCACAATATAAACCGACCTTAACGCGCGTATTTGGACACGATTAAAGGGAAATTACGAAAACGAAAATCGTGTAGTCGGCGACACGCGACTGTTAAAATTTTAATAATTCTCGTAAAAATAAATACGAAATTCTAAAAGGTCGTAAAACTATACGACGGGATCGTAAATCAAACGTACGTATTCCACGCGTGTGTGTGTGAACGCGCGCGCGCGCGAACGCGTTCGGGTCATTACGGGCCCTCTGAAAATTAATCCTCGAAGTACTCGGAGTGCGGCGGTCTTAGGTAGTGCCCCCTCTCGCGCTGTTGTAGATCCGTCGCGTCGTGAATTTTTATCAATCGTAAATCATCGATCACGCGCGTACGCGCCAGCTCTACGGGACGAACCGGTTATTCTTCGGTTTTTCTTTTTTTTTCTAATTTTCGGTTTGTTTTACATTTTTTTTCTATCTTCGTTTTATTAATATTTCGCCGTTTTACGTCCAGAACTATATGTATATAAGTGTGTGTGTGTAATGTACGGTCGCGTCGTCGAACGGTATTTATTACGTTAAATACGCGTTTTTAGTAATAAATACGGCGCGCGTATCACGAATGGATAAGACGCAACCACGCGGCGAAAATAACGACTGTTGATGATAACATCTCGCGAACTGGCCGAAAAACGCGTTGGGAACGTCATTTACAACGACCGACCGCACGACGCGAATTACGCGGCGGTTTCGCCAATTTTCGTGTCCGCGCGACCCGACCAAATTGAATCCGAACCGGCCGCCGTGCATGATTTATCGGCACTTTGTTCTCACGGAACGCGGAATTCTACTAAATACGCGTATATACAAAGTATACTTGCAGATCGTCGTTACGTACGATTCGTATGGAAAACACGATCGGAACGGCGACGAAATTGGAAAATGTACGTTCGTACACGCCGGCCCGTGTTCGTAAAATATAACGTAACGGGAAGAACCGTCCACGATTGGATCGAAACGCGAACCGTCCGAAAAACTTCACGGTCGATTACGACGGGACGACGTACCGGAAACAACGGAATACCTCTGCGGGACTCGCGCGCGCGATAATAATAGACCGTATCTCGTGTAAACGGCCAAAAGTTGCGCGTGTCTATATATATATATAAACTCTTAATATCCGAATATATTAAATCAATTATAATAGCATCGACGAGAAGACGTGTGTACACGTATGCATGCCATGAGTACACGTTACAAGTATCGCGGGTAATTTGGTAAATATTTCGCGTTAACAAACTTCATCGCGCAAAACTCAAGTTCCTACTCACACACACATACCACGCGAACATAGCGTCTCTCGAGTATATCCGGCGAAATTGCTTTCTGAACTTTTGTACACGCGTTATTTTACCTCGCGGCGGCGGCATCGTCGTCGTCGTCATCGCACGGTACGCCGCCAACGACTACGTAATATATATATATCGTTATTATTTGGATAACACGGCGGAATGGATTTTTCTCCCTCCATGCGGCAACGCGCCCGCCCGATTACTTTTTACCGTTCGCGTTTAATTTCGCGATTGCGGTACGCTAGCCGCTAGCCTAACTGCAAACGCGCTTGAGGAGGGCAAGAGGAGCCACACGAAGACGACGATCCGTATTACAAAATAAATAAATATATACATATATGTATGGGCGCGTAAAATTTATTATTTTCTACGAAGGTAACCATCGACTTTTGTTAATTTTGCGCGATATAACGTGTCCGCGAGTCTGAATGCCTTTGCCGGTCAGGAACTGCAAAAAGGTCTTCGGACTACTCGATATATCTTTCTCTGACTTACGCTACAAGTTATTACGGTCTTGTAAATTGAAAACACGGTTAAGGTCAATAACGGTATTCAAGATGTATTATGTAAATTGGCTATATTGGATACACTCGGGTACGTCTAAATATTAATATACCTACCGATTCGTAAATAGAGTCGTAAAGAATTTTTTTCACTATTCATTTTAGATGTTTACGCGATTAAGTACGACACTCTTCTATTCCCGTTATGCCCGTGTCCGTCCAACCGTACAATTAGTCGTCGTCGTTACCAATATAAATATTTACCATTTTAGTCGTTTCACGTACGAGGACTGTACGAGTATACGACTCGCTAGTATCTTGAAGTAATTTACGTTTTCTTTGTCTGATATCAACAAGTCGCGTTTACTTATCGTGCCTTAAACGTAGACCGAATAAGTTAAATATTTTAATATTTTAAATGCTAATTTTTAAAAAAATAATACATTTCGATCGAAGCACACTCGACGGATAATTTGTAGAAAACCGGATAGAATTGTATCTACGCAACTCGATCACTGCCGTATAAAACTTTACGAAATACGGACGTATTTATACGAATTTAGCTTAAAACAATTCTATATCATATTCTATATATAAAAATGTCGCGTAACGTAATTGATAATATTTATTTGGTTCTATCGACACGTTAGCAACGGCATATCATATAATGGCGTACGTACGTAACGTTTTGTAATTGGCGGGGCAGCGTCGAAAAACGTAACATTCCAAAGTTAATCGAACGGTTTAGCGAGGAAATCGTACACTGTTCACGGACATGGCAAAGAAATCGGAGTTTTCTTTTTCGACGAGGCGAAAACAGTACACGGTGGATCATTTCGTTTCGTTAAACGCCGGAAACGCGCGAATCGTGACGGTAACGCGTCCAACGCAATATATCGTCGGCTCCGACGTGTACACGCCGTAGCGTACTAACGAAATCGCCGCGTTCCGACGGTCGGAGTTCTCGAGGCGTCAGCGCCGAGCCGTCGATTTGTCTCTCCGATACAGAAAGCCGCGCCGGGCACTCTTATTACGGTCCAAGACTACTATATACACGCGCAATAGTAACGGCAGTAACGCCGCTGTTTAAAGACCATAATTAATCGGCAACGGCGGCGTACAAATTACAAGCACTCGTCCGGCCGTATATTACCCGTTAAACCTATACGTACCACGTACATCTTCGTACCCATACGTAAGTACGAGATTTTGTTGCCGCGTCACTTCGGTTAATATTGTTTACGTGCCATTCGTTTCTCGGTATATCCACGTCGTATCTTCCTCACCGTCGTCTTCATGACGTGCGCCTGTATATATATATATATAAATATTTTTTTTTTATCGACTATAGTGCCTATATTATAGGCGACACGGTCTCGTCGTGAAAATGGAAATTAATTTACACACCGGGTTCTAAGCCGGCTCGATTTAAAGGCGGCGGCGGCACAGAGTGAAATATCTCAATTTAAAGCCGCGTAGATTTTTTATATATATATTATATTGCCGGGCGCGCAATATTTCACGGCTTTCTATTTACGGAAACCCTCGCGATAATTTAAACCGACTTATCTCGCCGTCCGTTCGACCGCCCGTAAGTAACTCGAATTGATTTTTGAACGAACGCCGCCGTCGTCATCGTGCAGATGTTACCCGTTTTCGTTTTATGAAATCGCGCCTAAAGACTTGGGCCGCCCGCTTATAATTCGTGTTCTCGAGTTTCGCGTTTAAAATCCGTTTCGTAGTCGTCGTTAAATATTATCGGGACCCGCCGGTACGAAACGGCGTCGTTCGTTTCCTCACTCGCCGTTATCCGCGTCAATGTGAATCGAAAACGCGTTCCGAACACGTTTTCTGTATACGCGCGCGTATTTATTCGTGTTGTGTACGGGATATCGCCGTGATATGTTCGGACCAGGTAATGTAACCTAAGAAGGTATTAGCCGTTTGCGTTCTTATTCGCGTGAATATTTCCCGTCTGTAATAGCGGTAAACAAGAATTGTACGTCCAAATCTGCAAATTTCGTTTTACTTTCTCACTAAACCCGGCCCGCGCAACTCACCAAACGTTCAAACTCGTCAATATAAAAAGTACTTGACGACGCCGTCGGTGGTCACTCACTCATTCCGTGCGACGGCACTTTTCGTGTTACGGCTGTTGATGGAATCGAACGTTACCGCCCGCGAACTAAAATTACGGGCGATTGTCAACCGTGGACGGTTCGTACGGACGTTGGAAACTACCGTAACGGGACGAACAAATCAAAAACGAAAACGTTACGAGCGAAAAGTGGCGAACGTTCGTGTAGCGTACGGATCGCAGAGAAACAACGCGTGTTCGTGCATAAAATTGTATTTCGAGGAAATACAATTGTCGCTGTCGATGGAATAACCGAACCGTTTTCGTAACGGGCACGAATTTACCGTCCGTAACCTCGCATCGTTTATTTACCGAACTTTACGGGACGGTGCTCGTACCTCCCGTGCACGATTTATACGGGACCCCGTTGCCACCGGTGACGGCCGCCGGGGGACGGCGATTATAACGCCGACGAAAGATTTTCCCGAGTCACGAAATCAAATTCGCCCTCGATTCGAAACGAGAAAATAGGTTCGAGGGCCGACGTCCCTTTATCGATAACGACGATCGATGCCGGCCGGTTGACGCGTCGCTTTGTGTTATTGTCACGATGGTTCGCGGGATAATTAGGCCGTCGGCGGGACCATTACGCACCGAACTACGAGGACTTGGCACAATTACGCGGAGTCGTTTCGGACCATCGAGTCCATCGAGTGACGAAGGGAAAGAAGAAACCAACCGCCGGTCGTACGGTACAATAAGTGACGGGCAATTACGGAGCGCGTGCCCTTGAGCCGAGTGTAGTAGTAATAGTAGTATAGTGTACGCGGTTTAGGTAGGTTGAAAAAGGGTCGCCTGGTAAACGCGGTTAATACCGCGCGAATGGAGGAGAACGAAATAACGACGAACCGCGATCCGTGTGGCGGGCGGAACCAGTTCAAAACGGCGCGCGTATATATTAAAAAAATGAATAACGACCGTAATATCTATACGTGTAGAATATTCCGTTTTAATGAAAACGTTTCCCGCCCGAGTGAATCCGAACGTGTTGTCGAAATATTTTATCCAATATTTATATAAATTATTTACGTCGACGAGAAATTACTCTTACGTTATTATATAACGTATTTTAACGTACCCTGTGCGCGTATTTATATCACTTCGCCGTAAATTAAGGTCGTTAATTTTGTTCCCGAAACGTTTCAATACCCGCGCGCGGTTATCGATAATTTATGTATCGATCCCGATATTTAATACGTCTTTCCGTACCGTACGTTTTGCCGCGCCGGACGGCACGCCGGGTACGGTCGGGTTTCTTGAGACGACGTAAAATCGTTTCGTAAAAAAAATGCGCGTCCTCGTAACCGCTTCGAGAATTAATCGCCAATTTTCGTTCCGTCCTAATGTAAATAATATACGCGAATTTATATTTTCGTCGGCCGGCACAAATAATACGCCGATACGAGTACATTAAAACCGTACACACGCGCACATATATATATATATATATCGGTCGGGTTATATATAACTCGACGGGAAAATCGTTCATATAATCGGGACCGTGTGCAGGTTAGGATTCGCGTGCTAACGCGTGTGAGCCGCCCGTCAATAATAAACCTCTTGGTCGAACGAACGACGCGAATTTTCTTCGGGAATTACGTTTGAGCGCGCCGCCGCCCGGTTTTCGAAACGCCGGGCTTCTTTTTCCGTCACGCCGTACACGTCTACGCGTGTATATTACAAAAACCGTAACGCGTACAGACGATGTCGTCGTCAAATGCACCGTACGACTAGAACTAACAGTACTCGTCCTAGTGACGACCGACGGCGTCGCGATATTCGTAACCACTCGCGAATAACCATAACCTAACGGTTACCAAAAGTTTTGTGGAACAGACGACCGTAGTGGAGCGGTCGCGAAAAACGCCCGAACAAAACGTCGCCCCCTGAAAAATGATACAAATTATATTCGTGCGTGGGATTTCCGAAATGAAATAGAGACGGATCGTCACGCCCGCGTATTTTCGAATAAAACCGTTCGTCTGACCGTTCGTAGCGCGCGCGTTTAATGTAAACGGGTGGCGCGTACATTTGGGAGGGGGGCGAGCTTTGATACGTTAAATTTCGTCTTCAGCTCGGTGTACCGTCGACCGAGACTCCGTAGAACAGCGGATAGTTCGGCAGTACCGGTTTGAACAGACCTCGTACATTCCACGTATCTGCATGGATACATATTTCTACGTCCGCGTAAAAGTATCTGTACGTACATTTCGTTGCCGGGCCGTCAACGGGCGGGCGAGACCAATATCCGCCGGTGCCTGGATATTCCTGTACGCGTATTGCGCTATTAATAATTACTTACGACGCGCGCGTTGTAGTCCGCCGTCCATTCGAACTTCCTCCGAGTTGTATAATATATATAATTGAACGTAGCGCGCAAGTTTTACGATAAATTATACGTGGGCGGATAATCGCTTATCGACGTAAACTCGAGACGACTAGCGTCCGTGCGTATAGCCGACGGCTTTACGTGGATATGGCAATTCCGGGAAAAATATTAACGAGAAACGCTGAAAAAAGTCGGAATACGCTACCGACCGCGAAATTCAGTTACCGAATTCGGCACGTCTAAAATTTTGTACGCGGAGGGAGCTTCTTCTCGGTGAAGACACGTAATTACTAACGTTATTTTTTGAAACTTTGTTGTACAATATATATATATATGTACAATAAATAGATGGCGAACGCTACGATCGGACTTGATTGGAATGATTGAATAGATTGGATATTAAACGGCGCTCTGTTAAAAAACGTAGTATATTGCGGAGGGATTTGCGTTGAGAAACGGACGAAGGACAATCAAAAGTGACGTGGGATACGTCGCAAATTGAGTTTGAAGATTGGAGTGCACGAGGAGGAGAGTTGATAATTTAAAGGAGTGGGATGGAAGCTAGGTGTGTGGCCTCCTACTTTTAGACGATAATTATTGTTCTATTTACGTGGATATGGTGTGCGGAATTGATGGGAAACGTTATTCCCTTTTATTTTACCGCGTGTACAAATTATGGGTAGGGTGGTGGCCTACGATAATGAAATGCCATTCGGAATCGTTCTGTCATCGACGATTACCCAGTTACCGTGACGAGCGTTCGTTTCACGAATCAAGTGTAATAAAAGAAGAACGCGGAAATACAGTGAACCGAGAAAGATTGTAATGCTTATCGTTAATAAGCGCGAAGAGCGAATTGTTATTGACAATTAACTTCGGAGGTATAGGAGAGGAGCGCACTTGGCAAACAAACCAACCGAGGGGACAGCCATTTAAAAATATTTCCGTTCGTATTGTTGTGGCGAAATATACGAAATCGCGGTTTATTTTTATTCTTTCGGTATTCCCCGGCTGAACCGATGTTAATGTACACGCCGAAGATATTTTTTTGATATTTTTCGTCGCGAAATTCGTATATATTGTTCAATAAAAACCGCCCGTTTACTTAAATTCCGATCTGTTCGCCCAATGACCGTACGTAAATGATAATAGCGAGCCACGTAAAATTAAAAGTTACGAAGTTACACGCGCGTGTATTTACGTAGGTAAATTCCAAAATAGAAGTAACGTTATACAAAACCCTAAGACGGCTTTGGTTCTAACGAATATGAGACACGTACATTGTGTACCTTTTTCACATTTCGACGGGCTGTACATACGACGATTTTTGTGAAACTATATAAAATATTCCGCGACATGTTGACGTTTATAGTTACAATTATACGATACTCACGATTAGGTAATTAGTAATCGACTACATACGATAATATATATATATTATATTTATAAAACTTGCATCGTTTATGATGTACGGACGGTTTCGAACGGTTTATTATATAGCGGCGATGTTGATTGCCAAGCGTCGAAATATATTTTTTAAAAACACGGTACATTACCGTTGATGTTCTAAAAACGTAGCGTGTAAATAACTTTTTATATTATCGTTTAGATGATATTGCGCGACGCGGTCCCTTATATTCGTCGTCGTCGGAGTTAAAATAATATATATATATATATTTTTTACGAAATCGTCGGACGAAGGACACGAGGGGGCGAAACAATGGCCGAAAATGATTCTCCGCCCGCCCTTTTGTTGTCGTATATTACAATATATATATATATACAGCGTGGAGTACATATTATGTATAGTAGGAACAAAAATGTTACGGGACAAAGTTTTTTCGAGTTACGTTTAAAGTATTGTGTTCCGCGAAGTATGTTATTGGCACTTTTTAAAAAAATCGTTTTTCTTTTTTTACGCGCCAAAGAAAACTACGCGCATATAAATAAACGGATCGCAGTAGTGTCGTATAGTAAAATGCAATATCAACGCGCACACGACATCTGAATTCTTTTACTATACACACACACACACGCGCGCGCATCGGTGAAGAACTCCGAGGAAATCCTGTGGGAATGTGAGCGTGTGTTTTCGGTATTTTTTTTTTATACGTTTTTTTTCCCAAACATGTGGAGCAGTTTCTCCGCCAAACGGAATAATAAAAAAAGGCGAAAATAAAGAGGGACGGGGTTTTCGGTGGTGGGTATACGGAGGGGAAAAATGTACATATAAAAAGTCGCGACGTGGGGAACTTTGTAGGCGCCCAATATATATATATATATATAATTTACGCGAAAGTAAAATAAGAAAAACAACGAAAATGCCTATACGTTAGGCTCGCGATAAAAACGAAATCCCTAGCGATACGTAAATTCGGTCCGGCGGTCTATGTATTTAGATATCGCGAAATTTCAATATTATCGTAAAGCGCACAGGCGGGCACGCGCACAGACACGTACGCGTAAACGCCATATATATATATATTCGATTATACGCCGCGTGGACATGAAAGGCCATGTTATTGTGCGTGTGTGTGCGCGCGCGAGACGATCGTCTCGCGTATAAATATCGCCGCTCGGCGTGAATCGATGTGAATTATTATCGTTTTTACTACGATATTTCGACCTCGGGAAATCCTCCGGCGTGTCCGACGTGTTGTCCGTCTTTACGAGCGTACGTGTGCTTTACGGCGTATTACGGTGAGCGTGCGGGTGGCGGCGGGACGACGGACTGACGAGTAATCATCGTCTTCTATGTCGTGGGACGACGGCTAACCGACGAGTTGTGACGGCGGGAATCGCGCGAGTGTCCGGCGCGGATAAGGCGACGGAAAAAACGACCGTTTCGTCGTTACACGTATAAAACGTCTTACCGACGCGTATTCCGTACACGCGCGCGCGACACACACACACATAATATACGCGCGCGTGTGCGTCGTCCCTCGGGGGTCAACCGCGTCGGTTCCGTCTGCCCACGACATTTTTTTCCCCATTTCTTTTTTTTTTTTTTCGTTCTCGATTTAAGTCGCTTTATATTTATCGGTATTGTTGTTTGTTTTACTTTATTATTCCTTTTCTGTTTTCGGTTTTTTTTTTCTTTATCCGACGCGTACAGTATCCCCCCGTACACGCCACACGACCATATCGTCGTCGTCGTGTCGGATACGCCGTGTTTATTTTAATTTCTTTTACACGGTTTTCGTGTACGTACGCGCGCCAGCGTGTAGGATCGACGCGACACGTCTCGTGAGTACGTAAGTGTACAATAATATATGCGACCCGAAAATCAACTGCAAGGTCACTACAGTACAGTATGCGGTGTTGGTGGTGTCTGGTCGTCGTTGTCGATGCGGTGCTCGCCGTCTTTATCGACACGACGGCGGAAAGCCCGATTTCCACAACCAATATAATGGATCGTACATATGTGCCGAAAAAAGAAATGTCGGTACAAAGGACCGAACCGTCCGGCGCCCGTTTAATGGATTCGTGTTTTGGTTTTAAATAATTTAACGGCGTTTTCGAACGTTTTGGGCCGACCGGATTTTCGTATCCGCTCGTAGCCACACGCGGCGCGTTGATTTCCCGTCGAAACGTACAAAAAAATTACAAATCCCCGCGCCCTAAGAATAACGCGTCGTTTATACACGACCGACTACGTTCGTTAGCCGAGACGTCGTCGCGCAGCTCCGCGTATAGCCGCGCAGCCGACGAAATTATAGCGTCCGAGCGCTTTCGGACGTCCCGCGACGTCTACCGAATCGAATAATAATATAAACGGGAATCGTTAAAAACGTGTTCGCCGGATATCGGACGTCGTTTATTCGCGCTAGAATCGATAACTGGACAGGGGCATTTACGTAGTCGGTCGCGGCAACGAATTAAACGACGACCGCGATTCGTGTTGAGTGACGAAATCGCGCTCGGTTTAAGCTGTTACTTATTGGAGAAGCTCGTCTAAGGAAACAGCGAATGATACCATAATAAGACGCCTAACGCGGACTAGAACAAACATATTATGTACGTTTCTAGCAATTTAAGGACAACATCGAATAACTATCACCATACAAAGGAAAAATCCCAACATTTTTAAATCCGAGCAATGGATACAAATACAAGCAAATTTCGAAACGTTAAATTTAAAATCGCGCGTTACTTCGGATTAACGACGTTTTGTGCGAAATGAACTATGTTTTAACGACGTTCGTTTTATTTTCACGTTGTTCGAGCGTTTCTATCGCCGGTGTTTCCGTGCACGTATTAAAGAAGTAAAACAATTCCCGAAATTCGTTACGAGAATATCGTTCGCTTTATGATATACACATTTATATAGCCTCAGTAAGAAACTGATTTTCGTGGTTTGTCCGTAGTACAATAATAGACGAGTAAAACATCCGTACGATACTACTATAAATTACGCGAATTCATTAAGACCAACACGTTTAACGGTTTTGATAAGAATATCCAAAAGCGAGTAAATTTCTTAAAAATATGATTTGTCCGTATAAATAAATAAATGTATTTTATATTTTACGATACCGTGACCGTCTGTAGGCGAGAAAATAAAAATTTTGTCACGCGCGTATTACGACGCGTTTATTTCTACGTGAAACTGTTAGGTTTTAATTAACACAAAGTACTTCGGAATACTTCGTTGTATTTGGTGTATTGTTAACGTTATTTTTTTTTAGGGAGGTATTATACACCGATCGTGTATATATACGAACAATGCAAAAATAGAACGCTGTAAGAAGAGACGCACGAGAATAGAATTTCAAAGTGGACGCGAAGACGACGCATAAGCATTTACAGCCTTTGATGTTCTCGCTCGGTCCGTAATTAAAAACACCGTAACAACTATTTACTATACTCGAAGGAAAGCGCTTAAAAAGGCTAATATATATAACGCGGAAAATTCGGACGTTTTCGTCAAAAATGCTTTAGCGTTTATTTACTCGCGTGCGTCGAGCACGACGCGACTTTAGGTATTCGAGCGCGAGTAATATTTTTTTACGCCGAAAAAAAATTACGATTCGAATACGACGTCCCCGTATATATTGCCATTCCCGTCTCGTCAAGTTATCGTTCTCACGGGTGTCGGGCGGCGGGCAAGAAGAGGTAAGTGAGTGGTGTTATTCGCTTTTAATCGAATTCCCTCGGTCGGGTAGACTATACTTAATCTCACGGGCGAGGGGCGAATATTATTCTGCTATTGAAAGGTGATTTTCACTGTTTAAACTTCATCGATTATTTCAAATACGAACCGAAATATTGTGTGGGTGTGTTTAGGGAAACATTGTTCGCCAATTAATATTTGGAAATCAGTTTTAACATCGAACCTCGTGACGACGTAGTCTGATTTTAGGTATCGTCAAAAACGAACGGGATTGCGCGGGTGTAATAGTTTTCGATAATGGAACGTAAAAGCGACCAAGCGGACGCGTCTAACATACGGAAAGTACGAGAACAATTTTAATTGTTATTTGAATAAGTCGTGTATACGTACGTACACGATATGTAAATGGGGCAGCAAGTGCCCGTGTTCAACTGGATTCGAATATTTTCGCCGGAAAAAGTTGACGTTACCTTTCCAGTCTATTGCGTTCACAGTTTACGCGGTTCGTAAAATATAAACGAACTCGGCTTATACATAATAATATACATGTACGATATAATAGGAAATGTTATTAGGCAACGATACGTTGGACACCAAAAAATGGTTCCGAAATTGTTTGATTATTCGTGACCACTCCGCTGTTACGATAAATTGACGTTTTTTTTTTATTTCGATATTTTTCACACGAAATTCGAAGCGCGAACGCTAGTAATTAATCGTTCTCGTGTAAAAAATGTCCGCGTATTCGTCATAAATATCCTAAAAAACGGGTTAGTACGCAAGACAGATCTGGACAGATCATTTAGACGAGTTTATTGGAGTTATTAGAAATTGTAGAAAAAGAATCGTTAATCGAATAACTATTTTCGTTTTTATACGTTTCATTATTTTTATTCTTAACAAATATTACTTTGATTATTTTGTGTTTAATACCAACATTTCGACCGTTAACGACGATAGTAAAATAATAGATAGGTTGTGCCGATAATGTAGTGATTTGTCGGTAGTTTTCCTGGCACATACAATACTAATGAAATCGAATTAATGATTTTTCTACGGTACCAACTAAATTTTACTGTACTAAAATTTTCTGCCAAAGCTATAATAGAATTTATATAGGAAAATCGGAAAAACCCCGAAAAATCTTTCACCGACATCGTATTACGTTTTTTGATCGATATATTATAAATTATACAATTTTACTCACCACGATCAAATATAAAAATCATTTACACACAAGAGGGTCCTGACTTCAAAAAGTTTAAGGATGTATAATTATATATATTGTAGAAACGACGCATACTTATTACGTAGTTTACGATTCGTTTTTTTTTTCGGTAATTTTTGGGTTCTATTTAACGTTACGCATTTGGAATGGTATTGTGAAAATAAAAAAAAACGTGTCGAATAATATTTAATAATAAAAAAGAATTAACCAAATACAACTTACAATCGGATAGTAAAGCGTGTCAAGATCGTTCGAACGTTCTCCACGCAGGAAATAATGTTGGCGGACAAAAGCGAAGATTTTTTAGTTACGATTACGGAATAAACGGATATGTTGTACGTCAATTCAAACACGTCGTACTATTCACTTACCGTTTATAGAGCGCGCGTATTCCATCAATCTCGTTTATTTATTATCGCAAGGTAATTTATTTTTTTTTAGAATCCATAATGTTCAAAACCATGCACGTTCGATTGACAGATTAAAGTCGAAATCTAAATATTACGACAATATCAGGACGAAGTTTTCACCACTTGTCAGAAAGGCCGTCAGTCCGCGTTATATTATTTATACAATTAAATCGATCCGAAATTATTTTAATAGCGAACCGTCGACAAATGCACGATACTATGTCGTTCCTGATATGTCACGTTACGATATACCGACTGTCGCGTTTTATAAATATTCAATCAGCGCATATTGGAAACTCGCGTTTAATTCCGAGTGACTTTCGTGTAGGGAACTCCACACACACACACACACACACACACACACACATTGTGAATGACGCGCGCGAATTTTTTCTAAATTCGACTCGCATTAACGATTATTGTCGTTCGTCGAATATTAAACGATATTCTTTACGAAATAAACCCTCGATCGGGGAAAAGTGGAAAAAACGAAATTGAAAATGATCGCGTAAATTTAAATCCGAGATACGCTAATAACGTACGTATCACTTTTACGCTGTCGGGATTGAAGGCCGGTTTGCTTTTTCCGACGTATATTTAGTACGAAATATTTGTCGCGTATCGAAATAATAACGGCGCCAAATTCGGTCGTTTCGAGTTTTTTGGCCCTAGCCATTGTGTGTCACCAACACTCACGTGTATGGTTCTAACGTTTTCAAGGGTAACGTGTGCATTTCCGAACGTTCCGATCGTTATCCGAATAACTCCCGCGTATTGAACATCGTATCGAATACGTGTACATTTTTCCCGAAAATAATTTATTCCTATTTTCCTCCCCTTTTACTACATCCTATTCGAACGACGCGTACGTTTTGACGCGTGAAAATTGACGTTTTTAACGCGCTTCTTTCAAACGTAAAAACGTTGTAAAACGGTGAACATGTCCCCCCCAGTCGTTCAATGCCAATCAACGTTGTCGATACACGGAATAACGAGTATTAATAGTCGAATAATTCGGTCTTGACGATTTCACGTATAGTTCCGATCCGATCGAATTTCGTCGTGAATGGTTAGCGTGCCGAACTACAACCGGTACCCGGACTATTTATGTATAAACGATTGCCGGCGATATCGGCACGATTAATCCTCGGCCGACACTATTACGGTTATTATATTATTAACAACTATCCGGTCGGCATTAACGGAGACGACCGCTTCAATATCTACGTTTCCGAACGAAACACCCGCGACGCGTATTCGTTTCGATTTGTACGAAATCGTTCCGTCCGTATCGCGTCGATTAGAAGTTTTAACGTATCGTCGCCATTTCGTGCACGTCCGTACAACTTACTTGCGTTCGTTCATCATCGCGTCATAACCAGAAAACTACGGAAAAACGGCTGTGGCGGCTTAAGAGCGTATATTACATTATTATCTCGCGTATAATTTAAAGTCGAATATACGTACCGCGTATATTAAATTATACGTTATATTTCAACGAATTTTTCGAAAAATAATACGCGTTAATATGATTGTTACGCGTATTCCCGACAATAATCGTTCACCGGTGGGGCGTTCGCGACTTACATTCCGCGTAATTATTTTCGTCGTTTCGTTTTATTGTTTCCGACGAATACTCGGCGTCTGCCCGTTGGTGGAAAATACCCGTATGTTCGTATAATCATGTTGCGAACTCCGGTAATCGGAGTTTATCCGGTCCATTGGATTACACGGAAATATCGTCATCGTCGGCGTTGTTGTTATTCGAATTCGAAGCAAATAAAAACGGTTAAATAGAATATTCGGGCGCCGACGCGTATGTAGCGGTACCACGGCAAATAAACATTGCCGTTTCGAGATGTGAGATTTTTTTCGGAAAACAATTTCGTCAATTCGTCGACGTCGTTTGACTTCGGAAGAACGACCAAATATGGCTGCTACCAACATCCGTACTTGGCGGTGGTCCACGATTTTTCTTTTCGGTTTTATTAGACAAACTCTCGGCCACGAAACCGTTTTTCGGAATCTAGACGGCGCGAAACAACGTTTTCCTAATCTACGAACGCGAGTGGTAGTACGTAGATCGTGAATCGTTGTCGACGCGTCTGCGATTGGAACGTACACGATTCATCGTCCATTAATCAAACAATGTTTGAACGGAACTATTCCGTCGTTGTAAACGGTAGCTGAAAATCCCTCTTACGAGCGTTATGGCGCGTAAACGGAAACCGGACGAAATTAAAATTCGACGATAATCGCGATCGATTTACATTTTTAAAAAAAAAACCCTTCGGAAACGTTCCCGTTAAGAAACTGTGCTAATTATAACGACAAAAATCGTGTACAATCATTCGTAACGCCGAGAGGGAAAAAATGACGAATGTGATTTGGGTCGAGAAAACTTAGACGAACGTCGATATTCCGCCGAATTCGCATTTTGCCTGTTATTGACGACAAGGTCGTTTATATATATATATATATATACGCACGAGTCATTATTTCCCGGAGTTGCCTAGGGTTTTCCTCGACGCGAGTTATTACGAGGATTCCGTAGTTACGGTGCGCGTGAAAGTTTATATCGTTGTTGCGAAAACTCGTAGCCCGTACACTTTGAAAACGGAAATCCGATTAAAAATAATAAGTAATAATAACGGGCTACGAGACGAGCACCGGGCCGCCGAGTGTTATTCTGAAAACGTCGTCGTTTTACTGTTATAATTATTATTATTATTATTATCGTCGTTGCCGTTATTAATATTTAGAATCAGAATAAACGCGCTTGACTTAAAAGAATAAAAAGAAATATAATATAAGCGCGTAAGTAAAACGTAAATATATCGAAATTTTATACGAAACGACCGCCAGCAATATTGTTGGGTCACACGGTAAAGAAGTTTAAACTTATATTAATAATGTGTGTGTGTGTGTGTGTGTGATTACAATATATATATATATATATTTATATACACTTTTGAAAGAAGCATGTGCAATTTATCCTATGGTCAAACTTGGACTTGTAGGGAATATAATACGAGCCGTAACGTAATTTTTGTTTTCGTCGGATGTCGGCATTTTTAGGAACGTTTCGCGCGTAAACCGTCTAAGTTTTAATAAAGTTTACACCAGCAATATATATATATATATGTATATATATATTGGTGTACGTGAGTTTATTATATTGTCAGACGAACGCGCCGGGGAAATCTTCGTCTCTCACGAAATTCGTGCACTATATGACGTATACGGCATTCGTTTTCACCAAAAATGTACCTGTATATACGTTTTTATTTTCGACGTCCAAACAAACTACTTGAGAAGATTTTGTCTCGCGGTACTGAAAAATATAAATTAATCCAAACATTTATTACCTGAAGTTTATTGGGAAGCCATTATTAACGATTCCGGTTTTTAATTTTGTTTTTCTATTATTTCGCCACGTGAATTTGTACTTTGACTAATTAAATATTTTTGTTACGAAATTATTTCGTAAGTTTCGTTAATTTCGTTACCGATCCAAAAAAAATATATTATTTAAAGATTGTATCGTTTTATTTGTTTTAATTCTAAATTTATTATTATTATTATTGTATAACTATTTTTAAAAAAAGTATGATTATTTATTTTTACTGCTTTTTCATAATGGCTTAATAGTCTAGGGAAGTTTTATAGCTACGTTATAATGGTTCAGTTGCGTTCCACAGAGAACCATCTTTGATGGAAAAAAAGAAAGCGAATGTATCAAAAGACTCTTTCGTAAATCTGATAACGTTTTTTTCTATTTTCGTACTCGGTTAATTAGGGCATTGTATGCGTGTTTATAAAGGAAGTCGTTAGTTCTGTACCAGATCAACCCAAAACGGCGATTTAAAAATAATAAGAACACGGGGCATATGATGGGAATAGAACAGAGTAAACAGGAGTAGTCTTAGATGAGGTGGAACGGAAATTCTAGTCCTCAGACCAAATTGACGAGATAAGATTTCTTAGTTTCGATGTCTGTGTCGATGTCGATATATGTGGACAAGTTTTAAATTCGAAAGTCGACCCTCGTTTTTATCGAAATTCAAAAATGCCCGCGTATATCGACAAAATAAATGTATAATTCGTTCGTTCGCGTAAATTGTTTCAATTCCGTTTCCTGAAACACTGTTTTCCCTACATCAGCGGCCCGTTGAGGCTTCGCGATTTCCAGATTCACTACGTCGGATTCGACGGGCACGTCGGTTTCCTTCGCGGCCAACTCGACGTTTTACGAAATACCCGAAAGTTAACGGTAATTGTCGCTCGAACGAGAGTCGCAAGTAGCACGGCTTGCCGCGCTTTATCATGACAATTTCAAGTATGGGCGTATAGTTTTTCCTTTTATTATTAGCAGCCTGGCTTACGAAGGCGGTGACTCGATAAATATACTTGACGTTTCACAAACGAGGGGCTTTGGAATATAATAATTAGCGTCCTCGATTTTTCGTTTCTTCTTTATTCGTTCGACGACGTTTGAACTGCTTATTATGGGAACTCGACGCACCTAAAGGACCGGTACTCGGCGGAGCACCCGAAACGCCACACTGTGTACTCCATGATTTTCGTCCTCTATTTGTACATTGGTCTGCGGGTAATTATTAAAAATTGTCGGAAAAAGATTTCCCGAATTTGCGTTACGCGTTACGTATTTCGAACGAAATTGAAAAAAACTCTCGTCGCAGCGAAATATTAATATTATTATTATTATTGAAATAAATTTATACCTTCTGCGCTTATTCTCGTGCTGGATCCGAATGTCTGTGCCCGTTCTGATATTAATACGGTGTATGTACGCTTCTCGCTTGTTGGTCGGTTTTATTCTATGTTGTTGACCTAAAGTACGCCGTTTGAATATACTAATCGTAACGGTGTTACCGGCCAAACAATAATAAAAAACCAACGAATCACGCGAAACGATTCGAGTTTTCGTGTATTTTAGACATTTTCTCTAGACGAATAAATTGTAAACTCCGGTAAATTCTACAGCGCACGTATGTACGGAAATGGATCGAAAAGTATTAAGTTTTTGGCGAATCAAAATTCAGCCGTGTGCGTACAAATCAAGCGGACTGTAACGGCCAAAAGCGTAAAACGAATTAACCGTTCAACGGAAATTGTAATAAAAACGTTCGCCGTGTATTCGACAACGAAATTCCGTTTATCCTTTTTTTGTTTCTCGTTGCCGAATATAAAAATTGGTCGGAAAATGTTCGTTAGCGTAATAATTTTAAAAAAATACACGTACATTTATATATATACGAGCTCTCACGCTCGGACAATAATATAATATTTCATTCGAACGACGCAATTTGTTAAAACGGAGTGTTGAAATATAGGAGTCGAGCGCGAGTAATAAAATATCGATCCGTAAACCTCCGATATATTACGTCGTTTTTAATTTATTCGCAAAATACAATTACCTTACTCGGCCGCTTCAGCTATAAATCGTTCGCGTATTATAGAGTTCGAGCGTACGTTTACGATAAATTAGACGCGCGAAACGAACGTCGGAGGAAAAATTGTTGAAAAAATTAAAACGATCATGCAAAATGCGCCGTCGAGTCGACGAACTCGACTTCGCGGACCGCGGGAACGATAATGATACACCGACCGGGAGGTTAGAGGGAGGGCTCCGCTATTGTGTTAACAGTTTTCCGTTTTGTTGCCGTCGTTTTACTCTTTATCTCTCTCCCGCGGCTTAATTGCCGGGTGATCGCGTAGTACAACTACGGGATAATATACGAAAACAATTTCCTCGATAATTTTTTGATCCCACGCGCGCGTCGGTAATTTATTCGGGCCGTACGACGGATTACAATATTATAATTGTTGGCCGAATAATATTTTGTCCGGTTTTAACGTCGCCATTTATAAGAGCTCTCGCGGAACGTCGACGTACTTCGACCGTGTCGTGCGTACGATAATAATAATTAATCGTACATTATTACGCGACATTGTTGCTGCTGTTTAAACGTCAGCGGCGGATTCAGCGATTTTTTTGATTCGCCGTCTATACGTACGTATTATAGGAGCGATTATGTTCAAAACGCGCGTATTAATGTATATTAATTTTTAAGCCGTTGTTTATGTAAATATTTCCAACAACATAATCGTTACTTTTGGCTACCGGTTTTTTGTTTTTTTTTTTTTTTTAAACGCTGTTCGACCGTTAGGTTTTACGGCGCGATCCTCCGTAAATCGTAATAACGATGACGACGAAACAAAATTAAACTTAAATTACGTTCGTGAATAATTTTTCCCTTCGGGGCACGTATGCATTTCTAATGAAGTAGACGGCGGTGGACGGCGTAAATACTGTTCGCAGCAAGCCGGAGCGATTACGCTCTCGACAATTAGCCGGTAACGAATTTACGACCGCGAACGTCGTCCGATTGTTGTTCGAACCGTTCGGCCAACGGCCGCGAAGAACATTTGCGGTTACGAGAAAATCCGAACGCGTATAATTATATAACGTAAGTACCAACGTCGCGAGCCGGCGATTTCCCGCGACCATTTTGCGACGACCTCCGTTCGGCCGTGTCTCGCCGTTGTTCGTCGTCAAATCGTATTCCGGACGGACCATTTTGAAAATTGGAGCTTCCCGCCACGATCACGGTGTACATTGTACAGAAACGCCAACCTTCGAAAACGTTTAATAACAACAACAAAAATCCGATAACATTTCCGAATTATTTTCATTTACGCCGTATCGCTTAATCGCAAGTCAAAGAATACTTTTCGATCGCTCAAAGTAGTACACTAACTTCACCCGAGTACGTGCGAACAAAAACGAACGAAAATCCCACGTACTCGGTTTTGTTGGCGCTATACACGGCGTATTATACGTTAGCGGTTTCGCGGGTTCCTAGGGGCCACCGTGGGTGATGGCGAGAGGACGAGATATATTTGAGCCGTGCACGTCTTTTTGTTTATAATTGCGCGCGCGAGCGGACCGTTTGATCTTTCGCGGTATGCCCGTGACAACTAACGCGAATGCGTACGTAAAACCGCACGGCCGCTATGGCGTGACCGTGGTTGTGTCAGCGTGAGCGAACGCAACCGTGTGTCGGTTGTGTACCGCGCATAGTTCGCCGTGCCGTACTGATTGGCGGCCGTTGGGTCGGTTGGTCGTCGAGTGAACGTCGGTTAAAGCCGTCCGATTCCGCGCGACATTCGAATTCTTCGGCATTCCAGTCGCGAGTACGGGTCGTTGTGTCGCTTTAATCGGGTTCCGCCGAAGGACGGATTCGTGTCCGCTACTTCGGCAAACATCTATCCCTCGTACTACGCGCGATAAAAAACCGTGTCGAAATGAACGACGACGTCCGCGTCCGAAATAACCGTACGTTACACGGTCCCGAGTCGGCTC
This sequence comes from Geopemphigus sp. TES_GeoC_2020, assembly GCA_025469175.1. Classification (NCBI taxonomy): domain Eukaryota; kingdom Metazoa; phylum Arthropoda; class Insecta; order Hemiptera; family Aphididae; genus Geopemphigus; species Geopemphigus sp. TES_GeoC_2020. The sequence goes on from JAIPRN010001555.1 coordinate 22,149, forward strand.
CGCGGATACACTGTACCGCACCAAAATGGACAGGTTGGGAAACCCATATTTTTAACGGCGTGCCCCATAATTGCCATTGAACGCAAACGTTTCGTTCATGACGGAACGTTCCGTTCGGCGTTTTTCTTTTATACGTGAAAATCCAGCGAGTTTAGTAAACAACTTCCGTGGCCCGAACACAGACGCGACCATAACGGAGGCAAAATATTTGTTCACTTTGGCCACCGTTCCGTATAAACAAAACGAATTACGCCTTTATTAGCGTCGAAGATTATTTACAGAAAATGCGTAAATAGAAATAAACTGACGACAGTTAGTCGTAAATAACTGTCGACATTTCGTCCAAAGACGAGAATATCACGATTTCCCGTTACGTCAAATACGTCTCGACGCATCTTCTAATCGACGTAGTCAGTAAGTATCGTCTATTAAATATAAGTTGCTCGTTCTAATAAACGTACGGGTAGTACCGATTCTACCGAATCGCGCGGAAAGCGACTCCTATAACCACATATTTTTTATTATTATCGTTGAAATCCAGAATCTATAGAGCGTTTTTTCGTTTGATTATTTCGTTTCCGCGGGACAATGTAGAAGGAAGCGTAGGAAGTAATTGTATATTCGAAAATAATTATCGTTAAACGATTTTGTAACGAACAGAAAACACGGAAACCCTATTTGTTCGAACGTGGCGGCGGGAAAATGTGTTCTTGTTGTTGTTGGGACTTTGTCGTCGCTGTAAATGGCCGCCGATCGAGCGTAAAAAGAGTTCACGGCGACGGTGTGAAATCGACTGGTCGAAGAGACTCCTGTAAACCATACTAGTAACATTTTCCAAACTCGAGTGTGGCCAACAATCTTGGGATGAAAATTGTACGTTTCGACGACGTAGGGGGAATTTCGGTGAACCGCTCCGCCAATAAACGGCCGTCGAATTATTACGATACGGATATTTCAAAACGTTTCGGTAACCACGCTCTACTGGTGCAAACGTACTTTGTCGTTCGGTAAGTATTCCGTTCGTGTACGAACGAACTTTCCGTCTGTTACTGTCAGCGGAAGGTGCTCGTTACGTACGGCCGACTCGATTGTAATTATTAAAGTCCCGACCGATCAATTTTACGCGTAATATAAGTCGCTAAAACACTAGATCTCTCACACGGCGACCACTCATCGACAAGTCGTTAACCGCGTAAAAAAAACAAAGACACGCGTCAGAAAAGAAAGACACGACTATATTAATATAATGCGGGTTAAAAAAAACAATTTAAAACAATTAACGCAAAACACAAAAAAACAAAACGAACAACGCCCGGGCACATACGAACTAAAACGAGTAAAAGTGTAGGTGAAAACAACCCAACACACCAATCGTATGGTGATAGCAATCATGGTAGAGACGCGTCATCGAATATACAAACGTTCAAAATTTATCGGAACAGGCGCGCTCTATTCCATAGTGCCGTACCTAACAGTTAGGCCGAACGTCATTATAATCGCGACTCGTTTGTAACTATATAACGACGTCGCGTAAAAACCGTTCTTTAAACCACCCGCGGACGTATTGTCGTACGGGTAACGGAGTATTCTCCGACGACGACTTTTTCGTTCTGGCGTTCCGGGCCCATTCATCCGGAACATTTTACTCCGTTTCGGCGATGTAATTAACCGAATGGCGGCAGCGGCGAAAACCAAAAACTTTTGAACTTAATTCCGTCTATTCGCTTCGGGGGGATTTTTGGTACGCGTCAGTCGACCGTATACGACGTATACGTCACCGCGACCATCGCAATAATATCGCTTAAGCTCGGATGGCGCGGATATCGAACTGTACCCGCCGAGTCGCCAGCGTTTCCGACATTGGTAAATGTCGTAAATTTTTTTTTCAATTACCTCGGTCCGGGATGTGTGTATTTCTCGTTCGTAGTTTGCGCTACGTTGAGAACGGTCCCAAGCGAATTCGTTTCGTTTATTCGTGTGTGTGTGTGTGTTTTTTTTATCGAAAACGTTTCGATCGAACGACGCCAGGTGGTCTCCTATAATCATAATTGACGTTACATTACAAGATAATAAAATAAAAATATTTGTACCGTTTTAAAAATAAACTTACGCCGTTTTTATTTAGGCCATAGATTAACTATATAATAGGTTAGACGTATACTTAATCAACGTCAGGGCGCGTTTATATTTATCCCCCGCGTTATACGTTTTACGTAATATCTAACCGGTAGATCTTGCTTTCGAAATTATTTAAGCCTCGCTCTCCCGCGTGACCATTTCTTTTAATAGTTTCAAGTATTTAGATATATGTATGTGTTGGCGCGTGTGTGTGTATTTTACATAACGATCGTTTTTGTTTACTACGGTTAAGTGGTCCCCAGAAACATTATGCAGACCTCAATATATACGCATAAATAATCATAATTGGTAAAACCGACCAGAGGCGTTTTGTTAAGGGTAACGGGCTGTGGCCGTAATCTGTAATGTCCTCCTAATTGTATCGTTTCAATTTTCGAAACCACGTGAACGCAAATGGTTTACGATCGCGTAGAATTAACACGCTGTCCAAACAACAGGGTTTCCACTGATATTCTAAACACTATACATGTTCGATAGGGAAAAAAATCGTTCGTGACGCGATAAAACGTAACAATTCATAACGCATTTACCGAAATTTGACACCGGCTACACGCTATTCCCCTCCTCGTCACTTCGCTTTCGGGAACTATTAGGAATTTCGTAATTTAGTCACACACGCACGCCCGCTCGGAACACTATATACCATCTGTGTCCAATTTTCGATCGTTCAAGGATCTATATATCTACGTAGGAACTTTTCGAAAGTTTTCTCCGTCGCGGAAAATGTTTCCGAAAAAGAAAATAAAACTCGTTATTTTATATCCAGTACAGATATGTAACTTCGTAGCATTCGTATAGAATCTAAAATGATTAGACGTCGTATGACGTCACACACATACTCGTACATTATATCGTACTACGTACGAAACGAATAGGTATTATTCGAGTTTTTTCCCCTACGTGTATTTATAGTTCGAAACGACGTACTCGAATCGGTACTTTTTAATAGAATTGAAAAGTTTTTGCCGATGTCAGTGGTGCCGTAATTGAATAAGAAATAAATTCACCGCAATCCAAAGTTGTCCGGTACACGTGTAAGTAGCTACGTTTGAACGGCCTGTGTCCCTCTAATTAAAAGGAACACAATCTGGCTTGCCCCGAAATGCCGATGGATGTTTCTGATTTCCTTTTTTTATTTAATTTGTTTGTTCCGCGGTGTATACTCGTCGTATCCATCCTTTTGTTCGGCCGTTACGACGTTGATGATAAATGAAAAACAAGCACGGTAAAATGATTCGCTAAAAAATGTACCGCGGCACAAAAGAAAGAATATGAGACAAGGGGATGTAAATACCTGAAGAATTTCAAGGAGGTATTATGTGCGCACCGTGAAAGGCCCTCTCCGTACTCCTAGTTACCTATAATTCGTGAAAAGTAAAAACTGGAAATTACATAATAGCTTTTTGTTTTTTACACGAATAATACGTTTGGAATTGTTAGATATTTGAAACGACGAAACGCTAAAGGAACCGTTTGTATTCAAAAACCAATAAGTGTATACATTGTTATACTTAAAAAGGAAATTTTAAGACTTAAATTTGTAGTTGTTAATAGAATTGCGAGATAATTTATCGGTAAGAAATAGAATATTCGTTTTATATAAATTGACAGGTACTTCTCAATACGCCAAGTATTATATTGATAATTACTCGAAAAACGTTTTGTAAAACGTTAGACCCCAAATCGAATTCTATACCCAAAGGACAAAAGGACCGAAGTCAATATATTTAACATTTCGAGAGTATTAATGAACGTCTTCGCGCTTAGCGTATTTTTTGTTTTTTTCAAACGACAATTTCGCGGGACGTTACATTTCGATCATTCGAGTATAATTATCGGACTTCGTTCCTGAATCGAAATTCGTGCATTCGATTCGACGTACATTATTCACTTCAAACAATACGCATCGTACGGTCGAAATTCGAAAAGCGACTAACAAGTCGGGGCGATAATACTCGAAAATACCGCCTTCGTATTGATTTTGTTGAGTCAGTGTCATCAAATCGACGCGGAATTATTGTGAAACGACGTAACATACCCAACACACATCACGAGAAACGAGTTTTCGCGTAAAAACAGCGACTATAACGTCGATTTCTATTCAAATTATAAACGCGATCGTGAATTAGTCGACAAAAATTCTCCGCCGACGGGCGAAAACTCCCTACACAACCAACAGACACGCCAAGCGCGTTCATCGGCCGGCGGAAGAAACGCGAGCGAGCGAACGAAACCGGCGAACAATATCGCCGCAGCGTTGTTTTTCTCGTACTCGCGTTTGGTTGTCGTCGTCGTAACAACGATCCTCCCCGGGATCTACTTGTTTCGGAGCAGCGGACGACGGTCGCGCGACGCGATAAGCGAATAAATATCTCGTTTATAACGCGCTCTGCTGATCTACAAACCCGATCTCCGACGTAACGCCCTTGTTTCCCCTTCCCTTCTCTCTCTTACACACACACACACAAGCACGCACATACACACGCCCAATACGTGTGTTCGTACGTCCGGGCCAGGGGACGACTGGTTCGCGGCCGGACGGCAGCCGACCGTGCATGATACGGTGTTTTGACACCGTACATTATTCGTAATATATTTACGGGCGCCGCGTCGAAACCGGTTTCGCTTTTGCCCCCGTGATAATTATCGTTATTAATATTCTAATCGGATTAGCCGGTCGAAATATACTCATATTGCCGGTACGCCGAACGTGTTACTTATTAATTAAGCGCGAGAACTTTTTTTTATCGTCACCGCCCGTTCGAAACCGACAACGTGTTTCGTTAACGCGTGCGTCCATTTTCAGATCGAACATTGGGACGCTAATTTTTTGTTTCAATATAAGTAAGTATATTCGTAAAGAGCGCGCGCGTCCATGTTCGAAACCGTACGATTTTCGGCCGTGAACGAATTTCTTATTTTAAAATCGTCGTTAATATTACCGAGAAAAACAGAAATAAAAATAGTTCACTGGGCTCGTATTTTTAAATATATTCGTATACCGTACAATCGGTAGATGGAGTTCACTATATGACGTTAAGCCGCCAAGTCCGGTGGTGATATTTCTGATTACTCAGCGATTACGTAGGGCCTACTTACATTATTACAGCTATTTCCGCGCGTGTCTCAGTTTTTAATATAAGTCTTGAACCATCTTTTTCTCTTAAAGTCGATTTTATCGACCAATGCATTCGGTCTTTATTAACACACACACACACACACACACACACACACACATATATACACGTAATATTTCAGTTAATTACTGTTTTAATATTTTATAATACTTCGACGAACGGTTTCTATTGTATTGTGCGGATTTTATAGTACCCCGCGTACACCCGTCAATTGTCCGTATCCGCATTAGTCGTATAATTGATCCAGAGTAATAACGTAGATATATATATATATATATATATAATGTAGCTGTTTATTAACGTCATCTCTGTGTACACAATATAAAAAAGCTCATCTTCGTGTACATATACACGTCGAAGTTTTTTACTAACGCGAGGATTACGTGCCAATTCCGAATTCGTCGTGGTGTCATCGAACACATTTTATGAGTTCGCCGTTGATTCCCGTTTATGATCCCAACTGGAATTTTAAATTTTTAATCGAAATTTTACATAGACAATTGTATTAGCCGAAAATTAAAAATTACCCGACTAATGACGGATTTTAAGCCACAAGCACCGTTAAATGAATCGATAAATATATATATATATATATACTTATTGTATAATAAAGTACTTATATAAGGTATTATAAGATATTTCAAAATTCGTATTTCCGTCAATTGATATTACGTAACGTTCTGGTTTTTTAACCTAAATTCAAATTAGTGTATAGATTATCTATCCGTAATATTTTATAGGTTACATTAACGGTTTGTTGGTTTAAATATCACGCGCGACGTTTGGGTGGTCGTTTGAAAAGTCAACGGAAAACATACGACGATTGTTTAAAATATCGATTTTTTTAATAAATATCGTGTATCGTTATTACCGTACTCATAGAGTTGGACAACGGGTTATCTAATTCGCCCGACTCGTTTAGTGTTTTATTATATTTTCTCGGCGCCGACGTTTTTTGAATACGAAAACGTATTTCCGTCCGCCTGTACGAAAACCCGGAAAAAATACGTTTAAAAGTAAGTCGTTCGGCTCGTCGGGTGATTTAACGTGTCACTATTCTCGAGCCACGTTACACGTCCAAATAGTCCGATGAACGTTTTGCCTCGTAATAAACGCGAAACGGACGAAGACATATTCGAGTACGACAACGAAATCGTTAAAAACATTACGGATTGACTAGAAGAAATATAGAATAGCGATTTAATGGTAAATTCGTTACACACCCCTAGGTGTGCTTTTCCGCGAGCGTAGCGGTCACACGACGACGTCCGTTGGCTTACGAACTTATATAGATCTTCGTACAGATATGATTGGCGGTGGCGTTACGATTTCCTTATACGACGATATATATATATATATATATTTCAACGTTTATATTTATATGGCGCACGGGACTGCCATACACAACTTCGTACGAGTTTCGTGGACCGAGACTTTCTCGGTCGTTCGAGGGTCACGATATTCTAGTGATATCGGTTGTATATATATTTTTTTTACGACGCCGTAATACTTCTAGGTAAAAACGCGCGCGATGGCGCTCGCAATTAATATTTGCGTCGCGTCTTTAGGTCCACGATTTTCGCGAATCGTCTAGTATACAACGAACCGTCCACATCCAATAGGTGATGTGCGCCGAGTTAGTTTTTATCACGGGACGCCGACTAGCCGCCGAGGTTTTCAGAAAAACGATTTTGTTTATCGTTCTATTTATATTAAGTCGATTAAAGCTACGCTTGTATAGGCCGTTTACAATAACAACCGCCAGCGTACGTTCGAACCGTACTTGGAATATTTGTGTCTAACGATTATTATCTGGTTGTGTTTCGCGCCACCCATTTTTCGCAAACGATTATATCTGTATATATTCGGTACGATAATACCACCGACGCGTATAAAATAGCGATATCGTTGATTCGCCGCCATCCGTCTACCGGGCTTAAAATTTGTAAAAACGCGACTCCAGGCGTGTACGTTTTTAACATCTATTCCTGCGACAATTCTCCTCGTCGCGTACCCCTGGTCACTTAAATCTGAACACAGTAAGTGTACTTTATAATAAAAATGCTAAATTATCGGAGGAGAGAGAATTGCCATTTAGGATTCAAACTTTTCAAAACACACGGGATCGCGCGAAAAACTGTCTAAATGACCAAGTTTTGGAAACGAACTGGAAATGTGGTCAACGATAAAAAGAACGCCGCGGAAGCGGGGACGGACCTTCTTCACGGTCGGTCGATCGCGACTATACCGTTTTCTCGGATGTTTGTGTCGTTTCGTATTTTCTTCGCTTGTTGTTGTCTCGCGCTGCCGCGCTACAAATCCCTCCTCCACACGATTGTCGTATTATTATTATTATTACACGTTCATATATATATATATATGTATATAAGTATAGCTCGTAATCGGTGCCGTCGAACGGGTAGATATTATTTTATATAATACACTGGCAAGGCGGCGCAACGCTTGACGGCGGACACGCACAAACGGGAATGTACATACCCATCCGGTGACGATCGCGAACGTCGGATCGTTTTATGAAACGAAAAACAAAAACAAAATCGAAAAAAAAACCCCCCGAGAATATAATGAAACCCCTCGACTACGACGACAATGACACCGTGCCGTAACTCCACCACCACCGTCCCGTCGTCACGAATCCTGAAAAAAAAAATAAGAATACGTCGTCGTCGCGGTAGCTCGCGCGCGCGCGACGTTATATGATATTGTATACGCGCACGCCCGTGCGCAGCTGTCTGTCGGCGGGTCCTTTGCCTCAATGTCGGCCCTGTCGCCGCTGGATGTACGCGTACACGATATCATACACTACGGTCGGGCACAGACTTTGTCGGCAGATTCCGTTGTACAACTAATTCCGCGGGCCCGCTTCGTTATGCCACTCTTCGGACGAACATTTTCTTTTCTGTATCGCGACGTCTTTTTAGAACTTACACGCGTACTTGCGTCATTGTTACGGATCGTCTACCCTTTCACCGCCAAACCGAGAATAACGCGGATATTATTAATTACGCCGCCACCGTCGGTACGGATCTCGAATCTCGTTATCGAAGTGACTACCTTCGAGCGACTTACGGCGATTTTCGTAAAATTCCGTAAAAAACCGCGTTTCCAATATGTTAGTGTCGGGTTGTTTCCAAAAAATGAACTCTCATAATCGAACAAATATGGACCCGTTCCAAAAAGTGCAGACTGTGCAGCGGCATCGATTGCGTATCAACTTATTCGTTCCCCGAGTAGACCCGTGTAATTACACGACCCCGAAACGTTTCGAATTTTACGTTTTGTAATCCATTTTTGACGTTTATACCGTACATACGCCTTTTATAAGTCGAAAGATTCAATATGCACTACAATATGTATTACGACCGAGTGTTTTTCAAAAATTATTACCAAAAAAACGGATATTTTCGGGCTAATTAATCGTTCGATTATTTCGTATATACCGTTTATTAACATCGGTAAATTTAAACGTTCGTTTTCAAAACAAAGAAAAATGACCATAATTTGATTCGCCTCCGTCCCCATAATTTGTTCGTCATTCGGGTCGTTTAACATGTTATTTTCATCCATAAACTCTTCCGAGCAATTTCGTAACTAATCTACAATTTTCGATATTTCGTCATTCTTCCGAAAGTTTATTTCTCATTGTTCGAACTTTGTTTTCGCTATCGTCGCGATTAAAACGGGTAGTCATTTTTTGGACAACGTCGAGGGTGCATTTTTTAGGTATTTCGCGGATGTTAAAGCGATAACGGCACAGAGATCTTGACAAAAGACTCGCGTAGTATTATTACAAAACGTACGTTAATTAATCGGAAAAGACAATAAAACGGCGTCGACTGTTATTAGCCAACAATTACGGGCGCACGCGATCGCTCCGTAAATTATTTCACGAACCCGAAACCCGTAAGAAGATTGCCGAAAGTAGGACCGTGGTCGGTTTTCTGTCGAATTAATAATCGTCGGAGACCAACGACGACGTATGACACGAGCCGGCGGCGTCGGGCCACGCTTTACACGAACCAACCAGCCAGGTGTACCATCGGGGTACGGGAGTACGTGGCCGGAGTTTCGGAACGTTCGTTTTCCGCGACGAAATGACGGCGAACAATATGTACAGGGCGCGTATTAATTTCCGTGAACCGGTGCGCGGCGGACCGAGGGAAACAGAAAACGAGCCGAAGGCGGCGCGTACAAAAGGGCGAAATACTCGTTCCTCGGAAGAAGAAAAAAACGCGAAATAAAAAATTTCCCCTCCGCGCGTATCGTGTAACGCGCGAACCTATACAACGTTCCCCTCGTGCACAAAACACGCGCATTGTTCGTACATATGCACACACGCGCCCGCGACAATTAACCTACACCCCGTTTTCGACTTTGGAGTGCTTCGGCGTACGCCATTTTATTTCGTCCGTCATAGACCGCCGCGCGTTTCGTCGCCATCGTCGCCATGCATACACGTAACCGCGCAACCGTCGAGCTTTCACTAGATGGACCGGGAGGCCCGCTGGCATTCGCGCGGACCGTGCCGACGACGAGGTCTTCCGTTCTCTAGTCGACTCGTACGTTGTTCGTGAAAACGATCGCGTGACGCGTTCGTAGGACAATCGTTACAGTTTCCGTGCTGATATTCGAAACACGTGAACCGACCGGACAAAATATAAAATGATCTTCGATCATTCGAAATTTGGCGTACAATTTAAAATTTTTCTCGAAATTTCGCGCTTTTGAAAAACGTTCAACGCGAACGTTCCGATAATGGAAAATGAACGCGTAGAGTAGCCATGCTAACGTTTTCCCCGAAAGTTTGTGTTCGTCACAAGTTGAAATGATCGAAACAGATTTCGTAATATTTCCGAAAAAAAGTTATTTCCGACAAATACCACGACATTTATGACTCCGAGTATTTCGTTATTATTTTTTTTTACCGGTGATTGCGAACGCGTGCATTATTACACCGTACGAAATCGTCGTGAAAATAATATCGATATTAGCCTAAAAATAACGTGGACTAATAATTTATTATTTTGTGAAAAACAGAAATACAGTCACTCGTACTCACTTTTAAGCGTTTAACGTGTTTGCCGATTAGTGAATAGAATTTTTCTCGCCATCGTTTACCCGCCAAAAAATGTCACTCGACGTTACTTTTTCGGCTTTCCCGAAAACAAATTAAATTTCCCGTTACTAAATGGTCACTAACGCTCGCGCGTTCGAAAGCGTAAACTCTCGGTGATCTTATAACATACAAGTACACGCTATGTCGCTTGGCACATTTCACCTCTACCAGTCGATATCTCACATAATTGACATTTATATAATTTGTAAACGTTTAATCGGCTTTACGGGCAATACAACATAAAAGTAATTTTTTTTTTCGCTAGAATTTTTAATTTTATTTTTTATCGCTAACGATTACCGCAATAATAGCGCGATCAACGTTACGCACCAACGAAGGTTTCAAAGTATGTTGTCGTTGATTGTTACGATGGTTCGAAACGATTAAGGGTTTTCGGCCGTTCTACGGGCTAGCGTTACGTTTGTTTGCGCGGCAAGTAATTATCGAACGGGCTCATACACTACAAGTGACCGAACCCGGTAGAGGAATTATCAAAATGTTTGTCCCTCGCTGCCTCGGCCGGTCCGCCATTAGTGATCCGTCTGAACTGACAATAACCGTGGTTGAGGCACTCTCCGCGGATAGGTTTTACGCAAACGGCACGACGAGTTTCGGATTCGCCCGAGATCGCCGTGACCGATTACGACCGTCAAAATTCCGTAACGTTCGATTCGTGATTTCTACTTTTGGCCGTCTCGACGGAATAACAAAATAGAAATCACGCGTTATCGTACTTATTATTAGAAACGATTTATTTCCTACAGTAGTCGAAATTTACATATATGAAACGACTAATATTTTTTTTATCTTCACGGTTCATTATTCACTCGTATACTGTACATTTACATACACTCGACTTATACACTGTATGGCGAAACGAACATTTGATTAATTACTCGCTCACGTTTAGTCACTACACACATACATACGTAAGGCGACTAAATTATTAACGTATTTATACGCGTGAAACGCCTGAGAATTCGTCGAAAATTACTTAGAACGTATCGTACATTTTTCACAAATATCTACGAAACACGTTTAGTTTCAAAATTGAAATTGAATTCAAAATTGTGTTATACGTTCGTAACACGTAGGTCGACGATTTATATTTAAAATGGCCAATCTTGCCGCTTCGACACGTATAAATGTAAAATTGTCCCGTTACTACGTTGAGTATGCGCCATTCCACGGCCTAAAATATTCCAATTAAAAGAAACGCTCGAAAATGTCATTGTACGATGAAAACATACGGCGTAAATTGATTAGGCTTTTCGCAGATCGCCTAGCTCGCTCAAATTGCCGAATTTAATACGCGTTCGACGCACGCGTTTTTCCAAATAAAATCGTCGGTTTAGATTAGAAGTAAATTTTGAGTTGACGTAAGGTTACGCCGTTTGCGCTTAATGTGAACACTAGAGCACGTTTCGTGCAAGTTATCGTGTTTAGCTCGAATCCCTATCGTTTATAGTATTCCCTGAACTCTCTCGCGACGCTTGTTTACGTTTAAAATGTAAACGCAATATAGTCGGCGAGCCACGACAGTGAGTGACATGGATCACGTGGCCGGATCTTGTCGGGGTATTATGTTAAATTTGAACGTGACGATGAATCGCTAGTTTCCCGAAAAACGCTCAAATAACAAGAAGAAACGAAAAACTACGGGAGCGGCGAAGGGCCGCGAGTGCTGGTGCATTTCGGTTCGGCTTATTCAGACAAGATTCCTGAGCGGCGTTATTGTATTGGACTCGAAAGCGAATTGTATCGGGAAAACGTCACGGCGGCAGTTTTTTTCCACAATTAACGGAACGTCGTCGAAATCGTCCGTCCGTAAGCAAGCCGCGTTTTAAAGCGTACGCAATTTGTCCGTGTCGATTTCCGAATGAACGGCACGCTCGGCCGTTCCGAGTAGTTCGCGACGAGTTCAATTCGCGCGTCAATATACGCGCGCGTCCGTGTGTCTCCCGTGCGGCGTTCCGTGTACGCGCAATTTATAACGCAACGGTGAATGCCGTCGGTGACGATTTATGCAAAATCCCGCGTCGGTTGTACGTACGCGCGCGCGCACGCACGCACACGTGATTCTATATATGTTGTTCTTATTACAATCGGACCGGTCGCCGTCGTTTCGCGCGAAACGGTGTCGGCTCGTGAATAATAATACGTACACAATATACACGAGACGGAATCGACGTTATAATATAGCGGGCGCGCGTTCCGTGTGTACGTGTGCAACGGACTCTCGCGGCACAATGCCCCGAAGAACGGCGACTACTGTGGTTAGCCAGCCCGGCGTGAACGTTTTATAAATACGTACACATACGTGCCGCGTGTGTACGTAACCGGTACGCGCGCGTCTCGGAGTCTGAAAGCGTCCGAACGGAAGATCTAACGATCCAGATAGGACGCGATTACTCGTGTGCAAACAAAACGTTTCGCCGTGTGTAGCGACGCCGCGCGAGGCGATTTCGTGATGGCGGTGTCGGCGCCGACGGTAACGGAATATAATGCGCCTACCATTGTGCCGTATATTATTACGTTCTCGATTGTTTCCCGTTTGAACGACGCGCGCGCGCGCGATCGTCCGACAGTCAGGGGCGTATTTAGAAACGTTTTTCCGAATGGACGGTGCCGGTGATGAGGGTAGGCGTCCGATAACGGGCGCTGATACGTTGTGCGAAAGAGTCGGCGCTAGTTTCCGACCCGAGTGGATTAGACCTAAGAAATTGACGGCGAAACGTCCCGGAATGGCGCGCTATGAAAACTTCGAAAACCGATAGGAAGTTATTTAATAATTTGAACTCGCGGCCTTTGCCGTCGATACGGAATTCGAAATGAAATCCGTAAGTACCGTTTAAATAGTAACGGTAATTTTCCGTTCAGTAACGTCGACGGACACACGTAAAATAAATACGTATCACGAACGAATATTTCGACGGCGTTGTCGAAATGTCGATTTTAAATCTTCAATTCTAAAAGTGCAACGGAGGCGCGCTTACTCTAAAAAATTGTCCCCGACATTTTCCGAGAGGGGAGGGGAGTTCGTTTAGTGTCCACCCGCCCACTCGCCATTATGAAAATACGTCGTTGTGTCCAGTAACAAATAGGCCCGTAGACAATTCGTTTGGGCCGACGTTTGGATTCTCATCCACGATGAACTGTCATATTTGCGACGCGCACACCGGGTTCGACACAAATTAGATACATATTTATCGATCGTCAAACGAATAACGAAAAAACGTACGGAATTAAAATTACCGTCCTGGTTTCGGGAATATTTTTCGGATACGACGCGACGCACGTCCGGTGGCGCTAATTAACATTTTCCGAACACGATACGAAAATTCCGTACGAAAACCGAAATAGCCGACGTCCATTAATCCTCTTCCCCGGCAACTCGCCCACCACGTATTATCGTTATCATTATTATTATTGCGTATAGTTGGTACGCGGAGAATACGTTCGGTTCAAATCACGGACGACGTGTCAAAACAAATAATTAACATAATACGCGCCTAATTCTTATACATATATGCGACGCGAACGTGAAAATTTTAATCGAATTTACATAATGCGCGCGAGTAACTCGTTCGAGTATGAATTTCGCCCGCCCGTAAATTAAGCGGGATACCTTCGCGTTTATAGTACGCGTTGTTCCCGTTGCGTTTTCGGTTTCGAAATAATTTAACCGCCGCCCCGTCATGTTTCCAATTCTTCGTTTTTTCGCTCGCCATTTCGTAAGACCGATTCTCGTCCGAGGGTGTCGACGCCACCGCCCGTATATCGTAATTATTGTTAACGCGGCGCGTATTATAACGATACGGACGGAAAAACGCTTATTTTCCCCGTAGGCTGCGATAAAAATTTATATACGCTCTATACGTCGTGTATATATGTATATATACACCCGTAAGACATTATATTCGGCGTGTAATTTATTTCGTTCCCGTTAAAACTTCGTAAGAATATTCGAATTATGTAAATGTATTTATTCTACACACTAATTATCGCAATTTTTATCGCCGCGGAGCAATTTTACCCGAGCAATTTTTACTTTGCATTTAGATGGATTCGTAATATAATACGCGTATATAGAATACGCACTTGTGCGCGTGTGCGTTAACGCGAATTAAAAATATATTTAAAATTGTTTTTTTCGTCGATTGGTTTCGTTATTTTATCGTATCGACCACTATCATACCTCGGGACTTTTTATTCTCCGAAAACAACGCGAATTTATACGAGCGCCGAACTATTTACATATTTTACGAAAATTATAAACGTTCACGGGAGAAGTTGGCGCGATAGGCTCGCGTCTCGCGCGGGACAACGGCAGCGGGTATACAAACTAAAGCGTACCCAAAGTGTGTCCGGATTACATAAAACAATTTTTCGCGCCGAAACTCCGGACAACGACCAAGTGTTACTCCGCGAACGGGTGTACATCCGTTAACCGTTCCGTTTACTTAAACGCGTTTGCTTATGTACGTTGAAGTTATCGTACAGGAGACATGTAACGGGCGCCGAAAGAAAATCGATCGCAGGGCGGCGTCGGGCAATTTCATAAAACGTTCGTACAATAAACGTCCCGTCGTACCGGGACGCCAATCGTTGTTTTATTCTTCTCGAGTCGCATTCTCGATCGTTCTTTGTACGCTCTCGATGTAACACCGTAACTGTTCGTCTCTACCGCCTCTTTTCATTCCGCCGTTACTCGTGGTAAAACGCCGCGTTTCCGTCGTACGACGTATTCGTGTATTAAACACAAAACGACGCTTTCCGTACGTTCATATCGGACGACATTCCTTTATTACTTGATGGTTGTTTCGCGCAACGCGTTCCGTCGAATTTCGCCTATTAACACCGACTACACTTTATTTTAACGTTCGTTTACCGGCATTGTTTGTCGTAAATCTTTTAATCGTCCAAACACGGTGGCGAAGACACACGCTGTTTGTTCGGTTTACATTTTTCGTTCCGGCGTTGTTATTATTATTATTGTAACTATTATACGCGATTCGCCCGGTGTTTGAAACTAATTACCGATTCCCGTCGCGCGCGCGCCGGTTCGAATTTATCCGTGCACACGATCGCAGCGTCCCTGTCAATTGGAATTTATCGCGACGTGTCAAATCGCAATCGCTACGTTGTAAATGATCGGTCGGAGGGGACGGCAAATTCGCGTACTAATTCGTCCGATTAATATTTCCCGCGATATATACACACAGGACTAGAGAGAGGGATATGCGCGCGCTTCGATACGAAATATTTTCGAATTTTATTCATACCGCCCGCGCCCGTTCGAGATTTTTTTCCGGCCATCACGAAACGCGGTTGCCGCAGCTCCGGATCGTGCGCGTACACGTACCGAGTGCGTATCGCCTGTACGGGCTATTATTAATATTGTCCATAATGTCGGCTCGTTAAATGTGAACGAAAACCGTACACGTACGTTTAACGACCGATCGTGTTTTAAGCGCTTTGACAAAATGCCGAATTCGTTGTACGCGAAACAATGCGAGTCGTACCGACGAGATAATCGTTAAATTGGCGTCGCTAAACACTCGTGGACGAGTTACCACGAACGTCGCCAAAGTCCGTCGTTCCCCGCAAACTCGTACCCCGGAATACGTTCGCGGCGGAAATTACGTCGTTCCCGAAACACGATCGAGCCATAGTACACTCGTTACAACGCGAATAACTAATTGAACACGCCCCGGCAGCGTTTCTCATTACCGTTCGAAAATGTCGCGCGAAAAACGCGAAACGAACCGATTGACCGGACACCGTGACGGATGACCGGCAACTGTCGCCTATTCGTTATTAATAGCGTACGGACACTCGTTATCACCTGTTCACCGTCTACGAACAGTAAAACGTAAACAATTATAAAACGACGGCCCGTAATCATCAGCGATCCGCCCGTGAAACGAAAACTATAACGAGCGGTCGATCCGTTTGTCTCAAACACGTCGCCCACCCGACTCGGCTAGCAGCGACCTTACGCGACGTGTCCAACGAAATACCACCGTACGGTTACCACGGGTGCGCGCACGCGGACTTGAATTCGCGTGACATCGTCTCGTACGCGATATCGTTAATATATACAATAAAATAACCGCGCGTTAATACGTTCGACGCGTACGCCGCGGCGATACAATAATATCGTGTACGTTTTAACAACGCCGTGTTCGGTTCGACTTAACGCCGTATGCAAATGCGTCGTCGGCGTACGACACGCGCGCGTTTAAACGACCAATATAGACAATATATAGGTTTGTCGTACTTACCTTACTTACGCTGTACGCCGTGATGTCGGCCGTAGGACGCGTGTGTAATTAAATACAAGACTAACGCGCGCGCATATTTGTATTGTTAAGCCACGGAATAATCCGTCGTATGTCGTACAGCGTGCGCGAATGCGTCACGAAGATTATGGTTAATCTCGGTTAAAATATTACCGCGGTATAGTAGTCGTCCGGCTCGTGTCCGCGTCACGTGCGGTGTACTTGGCGTACTGGAGCCGTCACGTCGCGCATTTCCTCCGTCCACTAGTTTACGCGCACGTGGTCCGTACGGATCGCGTAAAAAACGAAAACGGCCGTCGTTCCACACGAACGTAAACGTAGTGTACGCGACGTGGTGAATCGTGTCGACGACGACGAATTTCGGCCACAACCAAAGCCCGTTGCGGCGTTTACGACCTCTCGGAGTCGCGGGCCCGTCGACCGATCTTTTGGTGCGCCGCTCGTACGACGAGAAGAAATAAGCCGGAGTTCGTTCCCGTTAAATGTGTGAGTTTCGCTAAAAACGAAAAACCGACAACGAAAAACCACTAATCGGCGAAAAACGGAAAAGTTCGCCGCGCACTAATTAGCCAACTTGCCGCGGTATTTTTTGGGCTACGACGGTAGGCCGGCGTGAAGTGGTAACGTTACTGTGACCGCTGTTCGCGTTTTTTATTTGCGGATCGGTAGGGGGAAAGCCGTGAAAAAACGCGCGTATACGCGTACGGTCGAGCACGGCGCACTCGCCGAACGTCAACGATAATTCGCTTTAAACGACAATTCGACGAACCGAATAAAAACTATAATCGAATATAACGCGTTCGTACGTACGCCGGTAATCGTTTCGAATACAAAACGATAAAAACTATCGTACAAAAACGTAAGCGCACCGTCGTATATGGTATAATAATGGACAATAAAGAAACGTATTCCCCGGCAACGTACACGTACGCGCGTATCGTACGTCGAATTTGTGCGATCGTTGTTGAATAAGTCCACCTGACTGGGTCGGGTCACAGTAAATAGAAGCTGACGACGGCTTCTTTTATACAGAACGAGCGTTACCCGAGGGACGACAATCGGACTATTATTACGTTATGGGTCCTTTTGGCGACGGCGCGCGTCGCGTTCGCGACGAAATCGCGTTGTTTACATTTTAAGCAACGGGCTCGTCCGATATTTGGAAAAATGTAATTTTCGCCGTATACGCTCCCGCATTTCGACCGTGATATATAATCGAAATGCGTATACCGATTGTTCCAGTACGATCGTTTAAGTTAATTTCGACATTACGTCGAATCCCGTATACACATTACGTTCATTGGCTTTATAAGTGTACCGAATCCCAATTCGGATAGACGGGTACGTATATTAGCGGAGGTAGACGGATAGCGAATATAATATATATATACCCGTAATCGCGCGGACGTCTTGCCCGTTAATTTATTCGTTCGCCGAACGATTATACAACGAAATTTCGCAAATTTCTCTAAACGTATACCATACTACGATAATTGTCTTATCTGCATATTACGCGCGCGTACAAAAGGTCCGACCGAATAACATAGCCGCGCAGGGTCGGCGGTCCTCCCCATTCGTTTACTGTAACAATCCGAATACGTTACGATCGTTTCCCAAGCCAGAAGTCGAATCATGCATGACCGTATCGATCCCGCGGTACGCAAAACGGCCGCCGCGACGAACGTGGCCGACTGACGACGCCCCCCCCCCTCCCACCGGTGTCAATCTAAACCGCGCGACGAATTCGTTTCTCCGTTCGGGTTCGTTTCGAAAAAAAAATCACTTTTCCAAAGTCGCGGATTCCGACGATGCGTACACACATATCACAACGACCGCGAACGCGTAAAAGCGTTCGGGAAATCGAATTCGCTTCGCGATACCTTTTTCGGTTCCCAACAGTTTGCGAGGCTCCTTCGAAAACTTTATCTAATCCAAACGTGATACGGAACGAACCGCGCGTATTTTCTTTCGGTAAATAATAGAACCGGAAAGATAGCGAGCCGCGCTACCGATTGATCGAGCGTTTTTAAATTCTATTACTGTTCTAAACACGAAAACAACGATAAATCAACGCGTTCGAAAGGGAATGTTTGTGTCCGTTAATGGTTTGTTTTTGTTTCGTCGCGATTCGAATGTCCAAGAATTAAACAATGCTTACACCCGCTGACGAATTTCGAAATATCGTCAAATTATTATATTACGTATAAGCGCGCGCGGTTCGGATCCGTAAATGAAGAAAACACGTTCTTGTTGCAACTTGCAACTGTTCGATCGGAAATTGTCGACGTTTTTTTCCCGCGTTTAAAAAAATCGCCGTGAAAACGGACGTTATACATCGTTACAGTTTACACACGTCCCTGAAATTAATATCGTTAAATATTTCGTACGCGCCGAACAATAATAATATCGAAAATTCGGGCGGCGGCGCGGGTGTGGGGGAAGGACGTCTATTAATCGGACGACGAGGCGGTGCATTTTTAATGCGAACCCGTCGTAATCCTCGGTCTCGTCGTCGTACATCCGGTATCGCGTTTCCGGGGCACGAACATAGAGTACGCACGCACATACACATATAACCGAGCGTAATTTCCTAAATTTTGAGTTATTAATGCGCGAGGCCACGTCGACTGGTAATAGTAATCATTCAAAAACCTCCGGGCTGTAAAAGCGGCCGTCGGCAATATGCGTATAATACGCGGGCGTACGAAATAAAAAAGGAAAACGCGGGAAGAAAATGAAAAAGAAATACCCTCCGTCGCCGTGCCCCAGCGCGGATGTATTATAGGTATATACAACTTCCGGTTAATTCTGATTAACATCGCGCGCGTGTTTGTGTACGGTCGGTGCCGGCAATTCGATATTAATAATTTTCCGGATTACGAGTTTCCCGTTTCCGGGCCATTAAATCGGATGCCCGCGTTTTCTCGACGTGTTTCCGCGGTCGCCCGTCCCGTGGGTCGAGTCTCGCCTTTTGTCGGCGAAGAAAACGGTCGCCCTTTTCAATAAACGGTCGTCCGCTAATAATAATAACGGCAGGCGAACGGGCGATTATACAACCCGAACGATTCGACGTCAACGAATCATATCGCGCGTCATCCGAAAATCCTACCGAGCGGTTTGTCTCGTCCATTATTATCCGTAGTGGAAAGTCGGGCGGTTTTTTTTTTTTAAAACCCCTAAAACGGTTCTACGTGTATATATCGACGAGTTCTACGCCGTGAAATGTAAATCGTATTCTATTCTCTATCGCGTAACGTAGAACTGTTTATAGGTAATAGTTTGCAGAAAACCAACAGGTATATATATATTTATGTCAGGCACGTAGCTAACCGGTAACCACCTAAAACATTCTGCCGACCCTACCGCTACGTCGTTGAAATACTCGAATGTTATAGCGTCGACGTCGATTTATTTTTAAAACGCGCCGTATCGACGCGAAACGCATCGAAGCCGTCCAGAACATCGGTACCCGTACGATAACAGGATTATTACCCACTGTCGTCGAAAATTCGGTCCTTCGAAAATCGACAAATTTCGACTCAAAATCAATCCAAAGCGATGTTCTACAGGCATTCCTTTTCCAACCACCATCACATCCGTCTACTTCGCAAAACATACTCGCTGACAAACCAAAACCGTACCCAATAACATGGACAAGCATATCACTCACTAAATCCTTCACTTTCATCCACTAGAAAAGGCAAGGGCCTAGGATAGTGAACGGCATAGCCACCGTGCGCGAAACAAAGCAAGCGAGCGTGGTAAAGGTACCGGCACACTACGCGCCCGAAATCCGAAATCTCGAATTCGAAACGTAGCTGTGACAATAAAGTTACGCCTACTTACAAACACTACCACCCGACCGCTTCAACGTATAGGCCGCGCGCCCGACGTGTGTACACGTTCATGATTATTGTACGGGCGTCGCGTGGAAAAACGGCCATCTCGAGAATACGTTATTGCTATGTGGCACGGCGTTGTTGTTCTCTCTTCGGCGAACGTTCCATTCGATCCATACGTTCAGTTTTTCAGTACCGCGTGCGTATGTGTCGCTATGACACGCCCGTGTTTCGTATCCCGAAGAACGGTAACAATTATTGGACGTTTAATCGAACGGGGCGCGTACGATGGTGACAACACCCGTAGTGCGTATATACGGCGCCGTATTTTTCGTCGTCATTTCGAACGAACTCGCCCGGAACGGCCGGTTGGAAAAGTGAGATGATAAGCCAAACGCGAATATTACGATTCAGTCGTTGCGCCGTCAACGTAAAAGTGAATTCAAAATTAAGGCGTATTTAGACGGTGTAATGTATATACGTACTTGTACGGGCGTAGACGTGCAAAAACTAACGTAATCGCTTATTTAAAATAGCAATTTACTTCTTAAACACGCACGATCGAACGTATCAATTATACTGCGAACACATGGACGTCGAACGGCCTACATGTACGTTCGTTTTTTCGCTCGATACCCCCCGCCCCCGGTGTCTACGAATCGCCACGCCGGACTTCTGCGTCCGCTCGACGTGCCGGTAGACAGGCGC
>JAIPRN010001556.1:0-43394 GCA_025469175.1 Geopemphigus sp. TES_GeoC_2020
ATAGATATATATATATATATATATATATATAATAAAAAGAAAAAACTAGAAAGCTGACTTCTTAATGATAAAATAAACAAAAAAAATAATTGTGGTGCTGGTCGCATCGCCGTAATATATATATATATATATATACTTACGTGTGAGCATGATGTTAAAATCATTAAACCGGACAAATCGTTCCTTATACAGCGAATCGAACTGTATGTTATGTACACGTACGTATACGAGTTATTAAGTAATATTGTTATTAATAATAATGATAATCGTATAGGTCCTACGTAATTCTATATAATATATTTATATATTTGCTATTCAGTACTTGTTTTAGACGGTATTCCGTTTTTATTACGAAAGTTATTAGACCGTTTTATGGTGAACAACACATTCGTGCCACTCGAAGACTCTTAACCTATTGCCGAGTAATTTTATTTATACGCAATTATGTATACACAATATACTCATTGTATACATTTACTTTACATCGATGAACAAAACAATAATAACAATAATAAAACCACATGTGTATCGTCGCTACGTCGCGTTATTTCACGTAACGAACGAAAATTGAGCGTTGGGCTTTTATTGTCATCGCGTGTCGTTATAACTGGAACGAAATCACTCGCGAACTCCCATCGATGCCCCGTAGAAACAATGTATCTCTAGAATGTAGGACACGACAGTTTTCCCAACAAAAATCCCACTCGGACACGAATAATTAACAATAGCGATTTTAATTAGGTTATATCGCTCGTAGTTAGCATTATGGGCTATTATATTAATTTTTTTAAATTATTATTATTATTATTATTACCACGCAAAACGATAAAACTTCCAATTTGCCGGGAATGCAAATCAATTAGAAACAACTTCCCATAATAATGAATAGAGGCGGCCGTACATAGCCTCGATACATTAAGCCGGGAGTCGGTTAGAATGACGTTTACGTTTTCTCCGACGCGGCTGGTAACGTTGATACGTTTCGATGAATAGAAAAATCATAGGCAATATCGTATTTATTAATTATTATGTATATTTTTTCCAGGCCAGAACTTAATGGTAAAAAGCTGTTCGATAAAAACTGGTTATTTGCATATTTGGACCATTTCCGAATGGACCGTAGATTCTGAACATTTCGAGCATATCGAATACCGACAAATATTATCAATGCACCGAATCGTCCAATTCATAATTAAGTAACCGATCAGATATTTCGAATGAATATGAAAATTCAAATCGGGTAAATTTTTTAAAATAACTTTAACACATATTATTTATTGTTTATTTAGACGAATCATTTATTATAGTTTCAGTCACGTTATATTTAAAAACATATACAATATTAATAATAATAATAATAATAATAATAAGGCAACTGAGTAGTATAAGAATTAAAATTAATTCAACGATAAGCTGATCGCTTAGGATTTTCGTATAAGTATATTTAATATATTTAAATGAAATTTGAAGTTTTAAAACACATCAAACGTTTTAGAATATTTTTAAAAACAAATAAAAACCAGAAATATATATATATATAGTTTTTTAATATACGAATAAATAATGATATATTTTTGGTGTTGTACGTTTAAAAATTTTATGAGATAAGAATCTATAGACTAAGTTATTTATGTTTAATTTTAAACATAAAACATCGTAATCCCGGGTCATAATTATTATTGCCTTATAATCTACATAATATATTTTAATATATATTTATATTTCAATGATATTTCAACGAGAGAAAAATTTGTCTCAATAAATAGTTTAGCCATAAGATGTAAAATTACTCCTTAATTTAATATTTAAAGGAGCGAGGAGGAATTTAAAAACAAAAATATGATA
This sequence comes from Geopemphigus sp. TES_GeoC_2020, assembly GCA_025469175.1. NCBI lineage: Eukaryota > Metazoa > Arthropoda > Insecta > Hemiptera > Aphididae > Geopemphigus > Geopemphigus sp. TES_GeoC_2020. The sequence goes on from JAIPRN010001556.1 coordinate 1,846, forward strand.
TTTTACTTTAAGACGCTTTATTGAGGGCAAAAAGGAAATGACTGGAGTTATATTCGATTAAAGCAGGGGACAGTGAGGAAAAGTAGGAGCACCTAATAATATTAGAAACTTAAATACCTAAGCATTATATAATATACAGAATTTTCCGTAATATATACATACGATACGCATATAATTAATTATATAATATACTTAAAATATAGTAAGGTTTAAAAATATATTAATCGCTATTCGATTTTAAATAATAAAATAATATTTTCGGTATTAGTTACCAATCGTAATATATTTTACAATCGATATTATAATAGGTAATTCCTAAACGAGTTGTTGAAAAACATCGCTAAATGTGGATCATCTCTCTTTGGCCCATTTCACGATTCGTAATTTTTTTTATACCTTAATACAACAAATATACGCGCAGATTATCAACTTTTTTTCAGAAGAAACTTACTAATAATAATAATGCTTTCATAACACATCAGGCCCGTTAAATGCTTTTCAATATATAAACGCATCATCATGTATGATCACACGTCAGTAATATCGAAACGCAAACAAAAACGTTTATTGGTGGTTTTCCATCAAAAATTTCACGATTAATTCTACATAATGAATTAAAATATCGCGCTGGGTAATCCTATTTATAAATAAATAGATTATATATATATATATAAATGTTTGTTTCTTGTATTTTTGAAGTGTGAAAAAATGACGTTTTAGAAAAAAGATTATACTTTAGACGTCACGTATCAAAATTACATATACTTATTATTATTACATTATAAAGATAATCTTTGAATAAAGGAATAAAAAATGTTGTTATATATAATTGTATATCTGATACATTACCATTGACATTGATGTATGATATATTTACACCAAAACTAATTAGATTTAATTAATTTAAAGCGTAAAATTAAAATAACTCGAAGTCCTGTTAACTATTCCAATCTTATAGGTAATTGAAGTGTATAATATAAAAGTAGCATAATAATATATATATTTGATACAATGGCACAAGAAATACAACGTATGAATTAACAGTATTATTAGGTCAGCCACAAATTCGTAGTAAATGAATTTTCGTTTTATTATTTTGACTGCCTATTTTTTTAGAATACAATTTAAATTATCTCACGAGTAAAATTTTTAATCGTTCTCCTTTTTACGTTGTGTCTTATAACGTTTTTATAGATTTTTATTTTTCAAAATATAATATATATATATTTATAAGTACGTACTATTTAAATGTATAGTTTTACATAATATTTATTACGATTATATATAAATGTATGCGTAAAAGCGCAGATTTTAAGAGAGGTGAACTCTAATAATCAGATATTTTGAGAATTTACAAACCCACATATAATTGTTTAGTGTAAATTACATGTAATGTGCCCTTAAATAATTATATTTTAAACGTATACTTATTACTAGTTAGATTTCTATGGTTTCGCGAATTAAGGTAATTATTTTGGATATTAAAAGCATATATTTAAAGATTTTAAAAATACACGTTACATACATAGAATATTATATAATAACTATTGAATTTAGGAGCATTGAAATAATTAGATACGATTATAATTATTTATTTTAAATCAAAAAAGAAATATATTATTACCCATATATATTAAATGCATACAATCATTTTAAAACTCATTTGTATTTGAATATGTTATATTTTATGTTTTTAAAATAATGAAATATATTTTTTATTTCATTAAATTAAAAAAAATAAAGAAAATAATTATACAGCAACAACTGTCTGTAAAATAATAGATACTATTGTAGCTGCCGTTAAAGTTACCAAGAAATACAAGAAATGTGAAAAGTTTTCAACGAAAATTGTTTTTAATGTAATTGAATGTATAATAACGAAAAAAAGAACGTACATTTTTATTAATTAATCGAGAGGAACTAAGCCAACCGTTTATTTTGATTTAAATATAATATCTACAACTACTGTTATAATATTATTTAAAATTGAATTTATAATTAACAAAAATATCAAGTTTTGGAAACATAAAAAGAACCCAAAACCTGTTAATCGTGTTAGTGTGGTTATATCAACGATATTTGTCATCATAACGGGATTTGTAATAAAAAACAAAACAAAAAATCGTTTAGTGTTAAAATAAAAGGTGATACAAAAACTAAAAGAATTCAACACTAAACTCGTACACGTGATTTAATTATGTTAATGAAAACGTAATTATATCAAAATAAACAAAAGACAACTAAAGTTATTTTAAAGTAAAATTGTAGACATAAAAAGTAGACGTTTCACGATTTTATCATGGGTAATAAATCAGAACCATCAATAACCAAAAAGTATTCAATTTTATTTTTATATCGGTAAAATTTTCTACGAATATTTTGAAATGATGAATTCAACTGTTTTAGGTAATAGTTTAAGTCATTGTATAACTTTTTGATTTGAACGCTTTAAAAAATTTCCGACTTCCGTTAAAGATAACTGACGTCCTGGACACCTTCAACATCACGGAGAGATGATTAGGTCATTCTTGGTTCAAAAAATAAAAAATGAAAAAAATCGACGACTGATAGAGAAGTAAATACTGATAAGGTTAGCATATAAAATTCCCTAAAAAACAACAAGTTTTAAAAATATTTAAAGAGAAGGTTGGTCATAAAAAACCAGGAACTTAAAAATCAATCATTGTTTTTCAATATGACATTGCACCTGCTTATTTGGCCATTTTTAAACGAAAAGTTTTGGCTATCTATAACTACATCAACGATAAATCTTTATTCGCTTAACTTGGTTCCTCTTGAATTTTTTTTTATTTCCAAAAACTATCCACAAAAGTCCTAAATGAGACCAATAAAAACGCAACTGGAGCGATAAAGAAATGAATTTATTTAGTGATACGTACAAAGTATTAGTACGCTCTATGCTATTTAACTATATTGTCGCCTTAATAAACGAAGCGGGTTACGGAAAAAAGTGTATCGATATAATAATTTATTCGTAAAATAATCGTTTGATAAAAACTCGTATTCTAATACGACGTGCTTGGTTATTATTTTTATACGATTGTAGGACAATTGGATATTATACATATTCACTAGGCATTTTTATATTTCGATACATATATTTACGTAATTATTTATTGAAATAATGTACGATGATTCAAGAGTGAGGAAAAACGAAAATGAAATTTCTCCCAACTTTCTGTCCATGTTTTAAAATAGCTCTCATAAATTACAAATTCTTTAATTTTTCCGAACTATATATTTTAAATTATATTACGACGGAACCGTTTGTGTTTCTAAGCTCCGGTCCTTCCGGTTACTGAAATACTGAAAATTATCTAAAATTAACGTAATAATAATTTCTAAAATATAAACGCGCCTACATGTATCTGGCAGGAAATAATATATAATCAACATATTTTATATTATATAGTACTTCGTATGCATATATATATGTGTATGTGTGTGTAACCTTATATACTTAGAAAGTAAAACATATTTAATTATGTATATTATCCATCGGATACGTGTGTAACTAGCTATTTAATAATGTAATATAAAAGCAAATATTTATGAATATATTTATAAACGTCGCGCGCAAAATACAACTCGGTCAGACTCATCTTCAGTGCGTGCGTTGGCGAATTGTAGTCATAGTTTTTTATTCAGTTTCATATATTATAATAATACACTTGTATACTCGTTTATACATTTTTTTTTCACATAATCGGTTGCTTACGCACGGGTGCACATTCGATCGTCGTCGTCGTCGTTGTTGACATCGTGTGTACGCGAAATACGGCGTGACCGTAATTCCATCACCATGTAAATACACACACAACGATCGTATTTGTGAAGGAAATGTAGGAAAAGGAGTGTCGATTATTTTCTAAACGAAAAAACCAATTTTCACGCAATAAAATATTATACAGAATTTAAGGGATGGCAACATAATTTAAGTCTGACACCATAATAAACCTACGATTCGAAGACGTCGAACATTTAGGTCAAAAATGGAATAGCCAAATTGGTTCCCATTATATTGACCTTCAATATTTTATAAAATATTTTAGTTGTTTTGAAAATATTAGTTACTATATAAATCCATATTAGTAATCACATTTAAATAGGAAGTTACGACAATTTAATATTTTGTTATTTTTCAATAAAATTCGTTCTATTTACTACAAAATGTTCTTTCTATACATAGCATTTTTGTTTCGTATCGATGAAAATCTCTGACATTATATCGCGAATATTTAAAGATAGGTATAGATATAGATTCTCTCATGAGTTATTATTGAATCTTCGGGAGATAATTTATTTTTTAGGATCTTTCATACTATTGTTTTTTTCTAATACGATGTATCGGTATCCGTATATATATATAGGTAAAATATATTTCTTTTCGACAACAATAACCCAATATGGAGGTCACTCATTCGACGGTATTTTGGTAAATAGAAATAGAAGAAGTTACGCGCGCACACACATTATTATTATATACGCGTCTTACCGGGCGGCTTACGATGGCGATGAACATGATTGCGGTAGTGGTCTTCGTGGAGAGGTGGAGAGTTCGATGCACCGTCCGCCACAATCGCCGCCGTCGTTTCCGCCGTCGACTTCTCCACCATAATAGAATATTATTATTATTACGTCCGTCGCAGTCTTCGCGTGAACAGGTCAGTTTCGATATTCCCATCAGTACGCCGTTTTTCTCTTCCGTCCACTCCGTATCGTATATATCCGTCCGTCTCGCGAGCCAAAAAAGTCTTCGTTTTCGGTCCCAATTTACTCGGGTTTTTTTTTTGTATTATTATTAACTTATATCCGTTTTCCCTCCCTCGTTTTACGCGTACGGTGTTCTTCTCACACGACGTTTGTTGCCCCGAAGACATTAAGTGAGTACCGTATTCGATAACAACATGATATACATATATATAAATAATATACGCACATATAGATACGGTATTTTAAAATACGTCGTCCTTAAAAATTTACAATTTTTTTCCGAAATCAACACTCAATATCATCTTGTTTAACACTTTACAGTATACCGAACGCGTTAATAGTTTTTTTACGAAAATTGTTTTTAAAACCACGAAATATGTACTAGATACCCACATCCCAAATGGTTTCCACCGATCAATAAACGATTACGGGGACGATGATATTATTATCGGTTTCTTCGGTTCGTGTACTTGTAAACCGAGTACATTACGGGGTGAACTTACGATCGTCGGTGTGATTTTGCGATTGACGAAATTTTAATAATTACACTGAGTAATAATCGTAAAATAACGTAACGCGTACACTTGTGTATAATATTCACGCATAGTTGTTCCGGTAAACACATTGCAGAGTCAGTCGTCACTCACTGTACCCTACATGTATCATACACGTGTGCACAAATATATGTTTAAGTTTTTCGTTTGGTTCCAAACAGTAACGTGTATGTATAATGAAGTACGCGTGTCCGTTATTCGGCCGTAAAAAATCGTCGTTTATACTATTATATTAGTCGAATAAATCATCGACGAAATCATTGGACCGTGTACTTGCGGCAATGACATTCCTATACACTGACCGCGTTTCCGAACGAGATTGGTTCCTGCGAATGCGTAGAAACAAAAAGCGCTTTTTTAACGAAAAATAAATTAAAAATAAATAGATTACAAAAAAAACCTACTACCACTTGGACGAATTATAATTACGGATATGATCACGGAAAATTAAATCCGAAAGCCGTTTAGACGTATATTGTATTATTTATTTTATTTTGTACGGAAAATACGAGTATATTGGTATACTATACAAGGGCGGCTAATGCTCTGTTTAGCATTTGGTTATGCCCCACACTTTGGCTAATAAAATGGAAAAAATGGAAAATTAATGTATCTCGTTTTTATTATGCAAATAAACATTTTTTAATTCGTTTATTTCTTAAACGAATTTAATCGAAAATGTCTATAAACACTATTATTGAACTCAAATAGAAACCAATGCGCTTTCTTTTATTATAAGAAACTATTATGCTTAAAAATATATTAATCGAGATTTTTTTTAAAAAAAGACGAAGTATGTAATTTAAATATAGAACGTTATATATATATATATATATATAGACTTATTTGTAAACGGTTACTTTTAAATTTTCGGCGAAAATATATCAAATTAAAACGGAACTAGGATTAATGACGTATTTAAAGCTAGTACGGTAACGATTATTCCAATTTTTCTGAATCCGTAGTTACAAAATATTGAAAACGGGAAATTAAATTGTCCAATATTTTCAAATTGTTTCAAAACGAATGGTCGATGTACGTTTATTAAGAACTTGTTTATATGAAGGATATAATACGTTAACATGTAAGAAAATCGGATGTTATTTTGCGTCAGTAGTAATTGCGTTGAATTAAAAAAATTGTATAAAATTAACGACATTCACTAACGTTGATTGTACGCCATTTATTTAGACAGGTAAGCGCATTCGGTATTAGATAACAAATCGGTCTAGATAATACGTAAGTAATACATTTTAGCTAAATATCGCGTAACACCGATTTCGACGCATAATCTTGATGATATTATCTGACCTCCGACGAACGCGCCGAGTTACGAACGCGCGAAAAATATATATTAGGGGCGTCCGCATAAGAACGTCACACGGAAGTCAATCCTGCGAAATCTAATCGGTGCGCACGTCCGGCACGCTGGACCGTCCGTAGATACTGACCGCATGTTAATTTCTTCCCGCCGCCGTCGCGCGCATAGTTTGTGTAAAGTGGCCCGGATGTAAAACGAATAATTTTTTTTTAATTTCACAGTTTTATTTATAACGCTTCGCGTTCGATCGGCGAAACGTGACAGGGTTATCCTAATTTTATACTCGTAAAACGGACGTCCGCCTATTTGACGTAGAAAATACTATACGCTCGTACGAATTCGTTTAACACGTAGTATTATACTCGTACATAGATGAATATACGACGTATGATCGGAAGAAAAAAAAATCAACAGTGTTTTAGAAAAAGAAAAACTCGTTCTGCTCGTAGGCTGGCCCCGTTTTCGTTCGCGCTATTCATTACGGATTACTCATGGTGCGAGGATGCACATTAACTAGTTGTTAAATATAGCCCGTGTTAATTCCACTAGTTGTATACATTTCGATTAATCGATTGCCAGTTTAAACGGTGTCTAGGTTCACTTTCTAAGTTCGACCACGTATATTCGTCTTCTTTCTTTTATTTTTATTCCCCCCCTCCCACCAACCTCTTATATTCGTCCGATCGCATATTTCCTCCCGGCCAAGTTGCATATCAATCCGCTGTAAAAGGTGAACGAGCAATTTGAATACAATTTATCGTTTCACCTACTATCATCGTGTACTGTTCACTTTTATCGTGAAGGCAAAGTCGAAGTTTAATGTCCATAGAATATACTGGTAGACCCAGACTTACCGTCTGTTTTTAAACATAAATATTTTAACAGTCCTGGAATTTAGCAGCACGAAATTATTCATTTTGTAATACACGTTTGACAACTGTAAATAACGCAAGCTCTGTTGAAATAGAATATATAACATGTTTTATAATACGTGTTATCTGCAGTTAGATCTTAAAGTTGCCCTAAAAATATAAAATAACGCGTTCAATATATTTTCTAATACGTTCGGCATTTTTATTTATTCGTTTATATTTTAGGCACAGAAAAAATAGTTTAATTTGAAATTATGTTCGAAACTTCTAAAAATGACAAATTAAATATTATGTCTATTACAATTACATATTACAATCATTGCTGAATTAAGAAGCCGATACTTTGTAAAAACTTTTTTCTTTAAGTTTATCACGTCGAATAATACATTTTGTTAATGAAATATAGCTGTGCGTAAAAACGAAAATATTTTGAATTATAAAATAGAAAACCGAGTTTAGGTGAAAAATCTCCTAAAAATATGATAATGGTCTTAAAAATCCGAAAAAATTTCAAAATAAATGTTATGTATTTGTTCAATAAATACACGAAATGAATTCGTCAAAAAAGAAGCGTGGGATTTTTAAATTATTGCTTATTATGTCAACACTCCGGTTGTATTTATGACAAATTTATAGGGATAAATACTATGTGAATTTTCTAAATAAAATTCGTTATTTTTTGATTGTAATAATTTGTATCGATTTAAATATTTTTCGAAAATTTTTTTTTGAATTTAGGGTGTAACTCATTAAAATCTTTTTTTTTGGACTCGTATTAATAAATAAGCCTATCCTGAATATTAATTTAGAGTACGCCTCTGATAAAATCTTTTAATTCGCCTAAGTATATATATATATTTAAACACGGGAAAAATATTTTATTTAATGCAAATGTATTTTCAATTGCTATAGTTAGACGTATTAAATAAAAAATAATACCCCTAATTACTAAAACACGTTATATAATTTATAAACAAAACCTTTATTTTTGGTATCACGTACTTCTGTAATTTATGTTTAATTCGATTAAAAGAAATTCTAGTCAAATCTTTAGGCGAAATCGTTACAAGCGTAATATATTATATTACAGTACATACACTATTCTCGGAGATAAAAATGTAGAATATTAAAAAAAACGCTATTAAGTAGCACGTGCGCAGTAATATATTACCTTAGGATATATTTGTATTGAGGCCAAATTTTACATAATATTATATGATCAGAGTATACTTTGTATTATGCTATATTGTGATTTCAAAACGCACCAGGAAAAGATGAGAAAAGGAGGAAATAATATACAAGCGTTTCATAAAAATGTTAAATTTCATTCATAATCGACTTATCGTTGGAAAGGTGGTTTCAAATAAGATTTAAATTATACGAAACTGGTTGAAACAGATCAATTAAGATTTTTAATAACAGAAAAAATAACGACATTTACGTTTATTTATTAAAATATAACATTCCACTAACGTGTCATGTTGATATTCAAAATTAAATAAATACGTAGACCTTAACTATTTAATAGTCACGATATTGTGTGTTGTAGCACATATAAATCATTATAGACCATATACTGTAACATTGTTGACTACTTTCATTTTATTATAGCGTAACGTAAAATATAAGTAAATATGCATTTGATAAAAGTAAAATAAATTACAAAAATTCACAATGTTACGTGAGAAAAAAAAGGACTGTATACGTTAATTATTTGATAATTATTTTTTTAAAAACAATTTTTAAGCACAGATACATTTAAACGTATATTTTTTTAAAATCCTGAATATATTTACAAATTGAAATTAATAATTTCAAAAAAATAAAATGAGACATCAAAACGCGTAAAATGCTATTACAAAAATTATCGAATTAGTCAATCGTCGAAATTTGATATTAAATAATTATTTTTAAACAATTATCATTTTTTTGCTCTAAAAACAATATCTTAATAGATTAATGAATATTTTGATACCCATAAAATTTAAATTGAATCATTAAATATACTTATAAGGAAACATTTGTTTATTACATTAGAGAAAAATGCCCAAATCGAATTAAATAATTTTTCACTTACTAGCCTCATATTTAAAAATAAAGTTTAATTTAAGCAACTTATTATACACGAATATTACCAATATATATACCAACAAAAATAATATCAATTAAGTCATTTTTTATAGCCGTAATTCATAAATACGGAGAGATGAATTTGAAATAATCCGTATAACCTAAATTTTCTTGACGTCCATAATGTCAGTCATTGACAATATGTTTTATCATTTTTTTATTTGAGTGGATTTTATTGTGGTCGGTACAATTGGTTCGAGATTAACAACCTATGTAACAATAGTGATGTTATTGGATAAAAAAAATGTCCGCGATAAGTGGATGATCTTCAAAAATGTCATAATGAATGAACTGGATACTAAGAAATCAATATAGAAATAAACAAAAGAAGTAAAGTAATTATGTGTAGTAAAACGTAACCTATTTGTCCTAGTTTAATTATAAATAATTAGAGAATGTTACAATTAAAATACTTCATGTATTTAGGAAGCAACAGAGGACCGTCCTAGTGAAATGTCCATAATTTTTAAGACTGTTATAATGAAAAGGGTCTTTTAATAAATAAAACCATCTACTGTAACTACTAATAGCGCACATTTAGATATAGGGAAAACATGTTGAATATCTATTTATGGTTTGTGGGGTAGGTCAATTGTCAAACTTCCAGGACACAATCATCATATTAAGGAAAATAATCTGGAGGTTTTTGATGCACGATGTTTGGTGAATTCAGAAAATTTCTTAGATTAAGAAAGTTATGATAAGAAGTTGGAGAGAATTAAGGAAAAATGGCTTCTATTGTAAAGCATAAAATTCAGGGCAAAAAAAACGTTTAGGAATATACTTAGGCACCAATGTTACTTAAATGATAATTAAGATAATTAAGTTGAAAAATTCATTGAAAGAGAAAAACTAAGGGCGGAATATATGATACAAATCATAAAGGACATGGAATAAGGTACGACAATAAGTCGCGGAGAGTTGGAGCAAACTAATTTAAGGTTGCAAACTCTAGGAATAAGTCAATATTATACAAACAGATTACAAAACGAAACAAGTAATGATAACCTTTTGATTCTTAAATGTTTGTTTTTGAGACGTTTCGTATAATTTTTAAAATTCGACAAATAAACACCGGAAAAATGATTATTTTTAAAATAATAACGTTGTAAATAATTACTGAGACATTACAACCCAAGTTCAGTATGAAATAGTTTAAGGAACAAAAACTTATTAATGTAGGCGATATCGTACAGTTTTAAGTTCGCAAAATACTAATTACACTCAAGATAATAAATAATATAACTGGCTATTTTTCGATTTCATAATGAAACTTAAACCTACACGAGTCATAATGGTGATTAGGTATACATCTAATCTACATAATTTGTCGGTGGATATTTGTAAATTATAACTTCATTATTTCCAAACAGGTGAGCCACTAAGTTTTGTTTCGTCACATTTGAAAAAATCGATCGTAGACTTCTAAACAAGCAATGTAAATTCCTTTGTAAATCGTATAATTGTTGCCGATTGATACGGATTATTTAACGTGATTATAATAATTTAATTGAACGTAAAATAAACACGCTTGCACCGTACCGTGTTTAGGGAGTCTTACGATTCAAACGCCTAATACGATTGAATTATACCGAAGAAAAACGTATTTTAAATTAATACGTATTTGGAATTATTTTAACGCCGCTGTCTCCTTTTTTAGGAATTAATAATAACGTTAATGCCGAATGATCGTTGTCGTTATTGATTGAATACCGATTTTTAACATTGAGTGAGTTCTTTTCCGGTAACGTGTTTGTGTATATATATATATATATGTGTGTGTGTGTGTGTGTGTATATATAAATAGATGTATAACTACAATATACAATATAACTATTTATCTAAAATCGTATTAATATTGCCACGCATATTGCAAAATACAATTTATACATATATAGTTCGACGTCCAAAAACAACCGTACTTGGACTTTCTCATTGTGTAACAAGGATAATATTTATTTATGAATAAAAACAAAAAACGGTCGGGTGGTTATTTATTACGCACGCTTACATAAATAACGATACGAATAATACAGCTGGAAACGGGTATATATGTTTGAACGCGTGAGCGGAACAAAAAAAAGACACCCCTGATCACGTCTGATTGTCGACCGCATCGCGGCAGAGGAGTCCAAGATGGATTTACGCGTTTGTACGTCCGCCTGTTGGCGCTCACGCGGCTTACGAGAACGAGAACTAGGTCGAGCTAGACCCAATCGCGTGCAATGAACGTCCTCGGTTCAAGGATCGCGCGGCGAATGAAACAATAACCCGTGAGGCGTCTCCTTCCGGGTGTAAACTGCCCGATGACCGCGAGCAGTTTTTACCGTACCTAGACGCTCTCCCACAAACCGTTTTAACCGTACACGTATACCGACCACGTCATAGTATTCGTCTGAAAAATATTGGCCATTGGCTTCAATGGCGGCGGTTACAATTGTTGTACGCGTACAGCACCGGTTCAGTTTGTGGTCGAACGACCACAGAATAATTGGTTATTTTTCGTAGACGACCCTAAGGGACACTAAATTTTAGTTAATATTCTGTTTTTCCGGTAACGCGCTGTTAAATTCATTAAATTGACGCAGACTTTGTCACGCTTCACTTAAGCCCTAAATCCCATATTTCTCGTCCCAAACACGTATTATTATGTTTTTTCGTTTTGTGGAACCTTATAGATCATAGGATGATACGAATAAATATAAAAACGAATATATTACTATTAATATACTTGAAAAAAGTAAATTATAGATATAAATAAAAAATTAATTAATCGATAAAGTTGAAAAACAAAAAAAAGCGAAATTTAGAAATTCAAAAATTCAAACGAAATCGGTCTATCGAAATAATACGTAAATAACGTCGTATAAAAGCCCATACGTACAAAACGCGAATAAAATTAAATATTTAGTCGAACACGTTTTGACAAAAGTAATATCCGTCTTCAGCTTGTTAGCTAAACTGGATAAATTATTGTAATAATTAACTGCACGAATCTATGGTAGAGCAACAGGAATTTAAACTAGCTACGTTGGTCAGTCGACGTCAAAATTGATTAAATATTTAAGGTCCGCCTTTGCCTATATCTAAAAATAATAATATACGAATAAGAAACGCTAATTTAATAATATTTTTATCGTAATTTTACGTGTTTGTCGGCAGTATCCGTCGTTAGAAACGAATTAGTTAAAGGAATTACCTACATATAAAAATATACTCGCGCGCGCGTGTAGGTGTGGTATATGTGTGTGAGAAATACAATACTTTTGGAAGAACTGCGTTATTAAGCGCTCAAATGTTTTAAAAAGGGCTTTGGACTCTGTCGGATAAATAGTACCGCGTGTCTTTACCCTTCACTTTGCCTTCGTCGTGTGCGTGTATATATGCATAGCCTAACCACACGATTAATATTATATACACTCGCGCGCCACGCACACGCACACGTCAGAAAACACGTACTCACACAACAGACAAACGCGCGGGTCGAGCACGTTCTAACGGTAAACGCATTCCTATTACGCGCGCGCCCACTACTCGCCACCGTCACACGAGTGCGAGACGACGAAAACGATATTTTTTTTTATTTAAAACGCGGACGCGTTATAGTCTTTTCTACGTTGCTGCAGGCACGCATGATAAACGTTGATAGATAGTTATTACGCGTTCCTTGTTTTCGTCTTTTTTTCCGTCTCCGTTAATGCTCGTTTCGTTCCTTTTTAACAATGAGCCAGAGACTTGAACGTCCGCGAACATTTCGGTTTACGACGGGCGCGTGTACCGGCGACTTTTGGTTTAGTCGTCTCTATCGACGACGCGGCGTGCGATATATTATCACAGCCATCCGAGAAATTTGATTTTGTTCGATTTTTATATACGCGGAGGATGCGTTAATTTCGTTATTTGCGTTTCAATCAACCGACGCCGACAATAGAATAATAATTTTATCACGCACGAAAAATAACTGTCCATTCGCTAGATAAAACTGTTACGACTGGCCGAAATACATACAATGTATTACGTATAATATATTGTTATTATTGTAGTACGATATTGTGTGTACTTATGAATGATTAGCAAGACAATGGAAAAAGTTAAATCGAACGAACGAAGTTAAATTAATGACAATGGCTAAAAATGAATAGTTAATAAAAGGCATTTTTGGCTGGTTAAGGTTAAATTTAAAATAGGAAAAACATATCGATTTAATTCGGTTACGGAATATTAAATTTTATTTTCAATTACAAAAATTGGAATTTTAATGCACAATATTTTACAAAATTAAAATAATTATAAATCGATCGATTTGTTACCGTCGAATATTATTTGTGAAGTACCCGTTTTGGTTCTTAACATTTCTTTAGCCATGAGGTAAGATGAAGATCCGTTCTTTTAGGCTAACGCGCGTAGATTTTCGATAACAATATTCGTCTGAGTAACGTATCACTGAACTAAGTAATTATGATTGTTGACCGAAACAAAATAAGATCGTGCCGTACGAAATTTAATTAATCAAGAAAATTAGTTAACGAAAAACCGAGTAATCTATTTAAGTTTAACAGTTAAACAAATGTCGTCTTTTTAATTATTCAATGCTCACCTTTGGATATGGATATAATACAATGTACGTATTTTGCCGTAACAATTATTCTCGGGACCCGTGCGTAATAATCCTTTTTCTGGCCCCTTGAATTACGTACATGTATGTTCTTACTTGACCAATATATATGGCTGAAGTGACTAGTAAGGAATGTATTGGTTTCGCACACAACGTGTGGCTTAGTACAATATTTTTGGTGAATATATTCTGTTAGAGCGAGCGCTCTATGTACGTATTATTCGACAAACCCGATCTTTAAACATACAGATAGGTTTGTAAGATTAACGAAAAATTGCGAGATATTACGGTAAAATCATGAACGTTTCGACAATTATTAAAGTGAATTTTTTTCATTTTTACATAATAATAGCACATAAACAATTACGAAAAAGTTGCCTATTAAAATTACCAAAAATTTCGGATCACGCGCGGATTTTATCGGGCGAATTTCAAAAAGGTTGACGAGGGGTCGTTTATTTTTCATTACCGATCTCCTAGCGCTTCGGATCTCAAATTAATCGAAGCATTCGCGTTTATATTCGTCTAGTAAATGTTTATAATGGTAGGCCTTCGGTGTTCGCGCTAGTTTAAATATTGTCCCGTTTATTTTTCAACATTGCGCTAAATTTTGCCGTTCTGACACTTTTGACTTCGTCTATCAGCCATAGACCTAAGCCTGGATTTGTGTACACGGTTTAGTGTAAAAAATACAAACGAATATTATTATTATACGTACATATTTCAAAAATAATAATTATAACAAAGCCTGTTGTTATACAACTTTTTATCAAACGCTTATAATACGTATATTATAAAAATAGACGAACCCAATTTTCGTTCACGACATAATATATATATATATATAGGTGGGTAACAAAAGTCAATACATCGACGGAGCGTATTTTATACGCGTTTTAGGAATAACAAAAAATTTTTAACTTAATTATGTTTTTTAACGGTTCTTAAGCGACCCGGATATTTGGATAAGGTAATTCCATTTACGTGTGTAGATTATCACGTAGTATCTCATTCGCAAGATTCGCGAATAAAAATAATTTTTATCGTTGTGTAACACATCTCTTATACATTCAACACGCATTATACGGTGGTAATAATTTTTAAGTGCGTTAAAAAGAATAAACGCTACATTTTTCGGGCAGAAATAATATATTATACGTGCATTATGTTACATAATTTTCACTAAGTCTAGATAATAATCGTCCAATATTTTATAAAACTATAACGTTCTTAACGATGTATATTTACATTTGTCGATTTATTCCATAGCTTTCTCCGAATAATATATAAACTCATAAGGTCGTATGTTTTTTTTTCGTAAGCCCACAAACGAGACTTTTTTTATCATTACTAATTTACCGTTATAAAATACACAGGAAAAAAAACGGTTTTTTCTTTCTTTATTCATTACAAGAAATAACATGTATGACTCATACGATAGTTATATTTATTCGGAATCTTTCCGAAACGAATGTGTGTTTGTATGTATGTGCGCACACGTGAAAGTGTGTGTGTGTGTGTGTGTTATTCCAATTCATATTATAACGAGTAATGGCTTGGCGTGTATAAAATAACTGTTTACGAATCGATTAATGGCCGTGATTGCGGACAAGTGGATACGCAGTGGTCGAAGTTCGGTCTACCGGTAGACATCACTAATGATTTTTACACCGTTTACCCGCTTGTTATTCGTTCATATCGCTAGTAACTCGTGTCTGTAAGATCGTTTTTAGTAGCCATAGAAAAGTAATTATTAATTTTCTTACGGGCAATTAATGTTAGGTTATTAAGGATAATATTAACTCGTTTTCCACTCAGTGGCGTGCTCAAGATGGATGGTGAAGTTTTTGGGTTTTTAAACCCTACCTCTTCTCCAAAATTATGACGAATTTAGAAAAAAAATTAGTACATATATATATGTTTTAGTAAATATATTAATAATGTGTATAAATAATTACACCTTCTATTCCCAAAAATATATTTTAAGATATATATCTATGTCCACTATATTTTATAAAAAAATGTTTGATAAATACGAAACGATATAAAATAGTGTGTATATTCATATCAAAATCTCGCTTAAAAACAATTAACTATTTACCTTACTTTTCCAAAATGCTTCGAGAATATATTTGTGAAATATATATATATAGATTTAAGTATCTAATTTTAAATACGAATGTGTTGCTTATCGAATTACGATGTAATAATTGCACGCTTATAAATTTCATAAAATATGCTAAGAGGTATACGTAATTTGAACAAAGAAAGTAGTGGGAAAGCTTTCCACTCCTATCTCACGTTTCGATCGTTCTAAAATACTCCTGTATTTTTCCAAAACGTAAACGACTGAAAGGCAACCCTTATATATCGCATATTCTTACACATTATTGCGATTTTTTGCGGACACCGTATAGTTGAGTACAATTAACCGCAATACATCAACAATATAAGTATTTATATAAACAATATAATATTCGATACGTACCGATAATAATAATTTAATATTTACATGGGTACGTAATATATAGCACGGGCTAATATTATACTCGCATTAAATAACAGAATAAAGTAACCGGAATTTTGTAGGTTTTTTAAGTATTTAATATACCTTATTACTTAATGTAAATATACAATATAAATCAACGATATAGCGAAGATTTCATATATATATACATATATATATATATGAAAAATAAATGAGAAGCATTATTGTTTCGCGCATCGTTGACTATACAATGACAAAAACATCGAAATTCCTAACGGTTCTTAGAAACGTGCATGGTATTACAAACAAATTTTATAAATTAAAAATATAATATATCGTGTGGACAATTATATTATAATAAGTGTAGTTTAGAGTCTTAATAGTTTACAATAAGGCGCGTGTAAACAATATTAATTATTTGTAATACGCACTAATAAACGTCAAAAATACTCCGTTAAAATCGCTAAAAAATGCTCGAACAGACAAAATATAACGCTGTAATTCTGTAATAATTACTTGCTTTGTAAGCAGCATGAGTTTTTAGATATGCTTACTTGTACCAAACATTTCCTATTTAATTAGGAAAGTTTTCATTAAAAAGAAAACTTTGTATCGCTACGCGATATCATTTAAATAACAACGAAAATTCAACTGTTAAAATATGTCGTACTCGAATCTTCTCTAGAAAATGTTTATAAATTACATATAATTTATGAAGGTAAACCAGGTGATTATATTTAAAAATAACATCGCATATGTATATGTATATCTGTAACGGAAACAATAGTTGTTGATCTATGTGTAATCATCATACTTGTAAATGAAATTCGCTTATATTAATTTATGTAATAAAAAAAAATTAATAAAACTTACAAAACAATCATACAAGATTTTTTTCGTTGACAAAAACTCTGTAAATCAACAAATAACATTTTATTACAAATAATCATGCAATATACTTTGAAACGTATTATATAAGCAATACATATTTTCTGATCTCCAAAACATGCACTAATATCCAAAACAAAGTTTTTCTACAAATTCTGAGAACGAAAATTCGTTCATATTTTTACCCTCAAGTTTATTGAATATAAGTTCACTAAACTTATGTGAAAACCTAAATGTCCGCTAAATAATTTATAATATGAAAGGATACATAAAGCGTGAATCGAAATAAAACTAGGAACAATTTGAAAAAACTAGGACATAAATTAGTGAAAGCTAAAATTAAATCAAAAATGACATTAGTTTTAATTTAGTCATTTTACGCCATAAATTGACCATTTTAAACGAATTATTTATATAATTAGTCACGTTTTGAAAGAAACTTTATATAAACAAACTTTATACTGAGGTATTTAAATTAAGTTGGTTTCTGTGTCAAAGAGCAATGCAAATTTCCTGAGCGCCGTTATTACGTATATGTAATCTAACTATGTACCCTATTTTGAGGGGTGTAGTCATTTATAGTAATCGGGTTTATACAAGTCTCAAGAGACTCATTTCTATTTGATATAAAATATAAATATATAAGATAATTATTTATAATTAATTTGTATTTCCTACAATTTTAAATATAGCAGATCTTTCAATATTATATTCAATAATTATACATTTTTAAGGCTTTTATTATAGGATAATCAAGCTGTTTAATTATTGTGACCAATTAGAGAACTATAGATTTTAGC
Organism: Geopemphigus sp. TES_GeoC_2020; assembly: GCA_025469175.1. Lineage (NCBI taxonomy): Eukaryota > Metazoa > Arthropoda > Insecta > Hemiptera > Aphididae > Geopemphigus > Geopemphigus sp. TES_GeoC_2020. The sequence continues at coordinate 20,248 of JAIPRN010001556.1, forward strand.
TATTTTATTTTACTGTTAATTTAAATTGATTGAAGAAAATATAAGTAGTTCGAATTTAACTTATATTTCGTTACATTATCATACCTATATATAGAATACTCCGCTGTAAATTTGAGGATTACAACACAAGAACAAAAAAAGGGTTTACAAAATTTATTTTATATTTTTATAGGTACAACAATGTATACATTTTCCATTTATATAAGATAGCTATATATATATATATAGCTATCTTTTTTTATTATGAAAATAACACTAGTCAAATGAAACCAATTATTTGAATATAATAAAATATTACGTATTAAAATTGACTTAAATTATGAAAATTAATTAATGATGATAGAATAGTGATTGATAGATAGCGATATGAAAAATATCGTAAAAATATTTCTACGATAAGAAATATATTTGTAACACGTATTACTTATGCGAACAGCTTTTTTTACGTCAAGCTAATTATTATAACGTAAATTCGGGCACCTGTTTTCGTTTACTGTTATTCGATAATATTCAAATATAATTTACACCACTCTTCATATTAATAATAATAATATATTCGAAATAAATGGCCTATTAGACTATTTTTACCTCAATAATAAATATACATATATTTATACGGCGAACGGATATTAAAGAAAAACATAAATGTAAGCCAATGTTCTCGTAAACGTGCCTTTATAAAATACCATGAACTGTAACGCCTTATTTTCTGGTCTCGATAAAATACGACAACAACCAACTAACAGCTTGTCGACGAAATTCCAATCGTAAAAATTGTTATTATGCCCAACCCCAAGATATCGATAGTACAGGATCAATGGGGATTAAAAACGCATACCGAACAAGAAATTGTTGGGTGGGACGTAGCGTGGAGAAATTGATGGTTTGGGTTTAATATGGTCATATTCACGAACGGACCTTTTCCTTTAAATAAAACTTATTTAGAAATAACATTCTGTAATACCAAATCATTGATCAGACACACCTGCCCTGGATAGATTACAATAAAAAATAATAATAGTTAGAGCCTCGTTCCAAAAAACAATTTGACAAACACGTCTTAATAGCCCGAACCAGTTATAAATATAAGGACGTACGTATATAGTGACTAGCAGTCACGCGGACCACGAATTCTAACGAAAATCGGGTTAAACGGTACAAAATTACAAGATTCAAAATTTCTTTTCGTTTTCGAAATGTTTAATACTTACATTATAAACGAATCAATAATAAACAAAAACGATACAAATCTACCTATAAACGTACGACATACAGAGTTACATGATCTACGTGCAGCGGTAACGTATCCAGAATTCCTTTTAATAAAGTCGTTTGCTTATAATTTATTATTAACAATATATGATACTAGATTACAAAATTTAAAAATCAAAATAATAGGTCGCTTACTATAAAAATTTTGAAAATATTACTAGATAATTTGTGAAAACCCTTCGATCAAACTTATTCGATATTATCAATTACTCTGATTTGGTTGTCCTGGTGTTATATTTGTCTAGACCCGAGAACACTGTGGCAAAACATCGTTGTTATCAATACTTCTCCACGTTAAGGGAGCATTGCTATTCATTAAATAACGATATTTATGTTCGAACGGATTTTATTAGGCTTTTAATATCGATGTGCCATGTGTGGATTCGTGTGATTTATTTTCGAACTCCTAGGATGTCTAAACCAGAATAATGATTTTAAAACATATGTTTCGAAACAAAATTATATCGTACGTTAATTTATAATGATATTAATCATGTGATATTCGAATATTTTCGCAAAAACAAAAATCCCGAATGATTCTACCCTTGAAACATTATTACTTGGGAGGAAGAAAGGCTGGTACCAGGCAGTATAATATCCGAGAATTCGGAATCAACACGGAATAGCCGTGGGTTACCTCCCATAAAACAAATACGTCAGCGAAGGCTGGCACAATCGCTTCCGCCTTGTTATTGGAAAGTATCATTCGGATCGATTATTCTTCACTGACCGAGTTCCAGAGAGAACCAGCGGACACAGAGATTGCCGTTGCTGAACTTGTTCTTAGTCGTAGAGTGAAAGCTATATCAACAAAAAAAAAAACAAATACATACATTTCAATACCAAATAAGAGCAACAGAACTTTAGATAACACCACGTACAAGAGAGAAATGGATATTTTTAGGAACTCCACAACGTTATACTATAATTACTTTCCGTTAAATTTTTTGTAAACAACAATGGTATAACTTCACAATACCGTAACAAAGACGTGTTCAAATAAAGACAATTTTTTTCGTTAATAGTCGAGAAAAACCATGTCGGGATTTTTGCTTTCGTGGAGCGATCATTTGAGTAAGCGTACGGAATTCCATTCGGGTTTTCGCGATTATTATTTTTTTTTACGAATAAAATCTTGCGGTGGGTACAGAAAACGGTTGTTGTAGTTTAATATTTTACCGTACGGACGGATAATCGAAACCACGGTGAAGTCTGTCAAGTGGCCGGCCACCTATAGTGTACGTCATATACATATATACACATATATGTGTATATATATATATATTAGTACAATGGTCGGCGGCATTCAGTTCGTTAAATTGCGTGGCAACGAAACCGAATCGAGGCACTTGGGTGGATTTCGACTATTATCGCGTTGTTATTATATCATTATTATTATGTGTGCTCGTCGAGAGGGAACGGTAGCCCACCGCGCGTATAGTCCGTTGTAACTGTTAATATTTCTCAGCGCCAAAACGTCACACGGACGCGCCCGGTCGTGCCGACTTGGGTTCGACAATTATTTTGTGCACGTACACACACACACATATATATATATATGCGTGTGTGTCTGTTCCATTTGCTCCAAAATGTAATCGTTAACTTACTAATGGGTTTGGTCGTAACACATTTGGACACAATAAATATTATATTAGAGGATTGGTGTATTATTACGGCATGTGAAACGTGTATACGTAGAAATCACACGATTATATACGGTCCTGTTATCGTAGTGTAATAGTTGTAAATTAATAATAATGGATCAATCAGTTTGCCAATATTCAACCGGCAATCGGTATGCGATGAATGTATAAACAACAAAAATAGGTTGGGTGATAAAATAATCAATTTTTTCGACTCTTTAATAGTAACATAATTATTTAACTTGCATTTTTTTTCATTGATTTCAGAATGTGAAAATGGACTTATAGCAAAAAATTTTATTTAGACCAAAAGTTAATATTTTCTAATTAAAAATAAAAAAGCTGTTTCTAAATGTCCTAAAATTTTAGTAGTTTTCGTGTAATTTTTATAACAGACATTGGAAAGCCTTATATTAATTAAAAATGTGGGAAATTAAAATAATATATATATATATATTTATTTATTTATTTATACGAATGCCCTAAGCATTTTTCAAAACCTGGCGTTTATAAAATTGCTTACACTAAAAGAGAAACATCGTATTTGGAAAATTTACATTGTCTTTCGAACAAAATTTTACTTCATTTAGACATATTCATATACAGTTACCATGAAGTTTAAGCGAATGTCTCAAAAAAGCATGAACTGAAAGTTCATTTACAAAAAATGTAACGAGTTAAATTAATTAAAACTAATATAACTTTTTAACCTTAATTTCCTTTTGACCTTTTAATTAATTAATAATCAACCTTCTATAGGAATAAATTAGCATTTCAAACAATTTATATCACCATGCCTAACAAACGCACCCATCAATTGCGTATAAATGACTAAAATAGTTTTTGTTGTTGGAATAAAAATCTGGAACAAAAATCTATACAAAATATGATACAACCTTAAGTACTTATGCTAATTTTATTACCATTAAACATATTATCATTAGAGTAATTAGAGTATAATACACAGAATGATATGATAGAAAAAACCGTAGTCAGTACGGCTACGAGAATATTATAATGCGTATATAATTATTTGTTTGATATACGACCCAAATATTTAATCAAAATTTTATATGCATAGCTATTTTCCTCAAAAAATGAAAAATAATATTTATTATAATATTTTTATCGTTAAGATTCCATTCGTACCTATTATTATTTATTATTAACGTTTTATTTACTCTTAACAAGAACGACTATTACATATCGTTTGTATGTATGAATATATTTCGTACATATGTTCATTGTTTTACTTCGATTAAAATAAAACGAATTTTATACAACGAAAATTATATTATTTTAATTAATTCATGCACGTAATTGAACACACGTGTTTACGTTATTCTTGCTGATCAATAATTTTCGAGTTCTAATTGTTGTAAATTTCATTTTTACAAGATTTATTATCGGACGTTATTTATTTTAAACGACTTTTACATATTAAACTTGACCACTTAACTATAAATTGAATAAAAATAACGATTTTTATTAGAAAATTGATTGTATAAATTCTAGAATTATACGTTTATTAATAAGATTATCTAAAATTCTTACGCCAATTCTTTAGAAAATATTTTTACATGCTCGCTATAATTAAACGTATTATTTATAACTTGTACTGTTTAAGGTATCATTTGAAGAAAGCTGAAGATAATTGTCAATTATATTATGCGAAAATGTTACTTTAATAATTTTGAATCCTAACATAAATCCGTTATAAAAAATAACAATGCGCTACATAATTTTACGTTTAAATTAGAGGCATTAAAAATGTCGTATAATATAATTATAATTTAATATAAGTATAATAACATAAATGTAATTCTGGAAATCTTCTGGAAATAAGGGTACAAACAACGATTGTTTTGTTGCTATTTGACCTCATAAGTATTTAAACATCTGTTTTGGTAATGTATAGAGGCAAAAACAAATACTAAACCATATCAAGATCTTCGTAAAAATATCAAAGATTTATTAAAACAATTTCAATATAGTCTGTTATAATCTATAATGGTAAATATGTTTTACTAATAAATAAATACAACAGTTTATAAAACCAATTAACACACAATAAATTAAACAAAAAAAAAACATGCCTAGACAATACTTCGATTGTAACGTCCATAAAAAATTAGTAATTTAATATATTATCTGTTCTAATAACCCAATTTTATGGTCAACATATATTTTAAAACGTATAAAATTGAATTACACATTACGATTTAACTATCATGCTAAATTAATCAATAGCGTAAACAATATATTTATTATTATATAAGAAGCGAGAGGTAATAAAAAATATTCATATTTCCAAACGATTTACTATAATTTAGATTTTGAGTGAAACAAATACTTGGTTTTTGTAATTACTTGAGATTTTTTTATTAGGTAGCAAAAACTTACCAGATATTGCCGCGAAATTTATATTATAGCAATTTAAGTTTAATATTCAATCACATTATTTTTATTATCTTTGTAAACCAAAAACCTATAATTATTATTTATTAATAACGTATTAATAAATTATTTATTAATAAGAAAAAAATAGTTTGAATTTTACCAAAACTAAATTGTTGTAACAACTTTAACATTAAAAAAATCAAATATATTCCCCATTATTTTAAGTGTTTATATTTGTTGAGAATTTTAATTATGGACAAACACCTTTTATACATTATATTTAACATAATTCTGATTAGAAGTTCTTTTTAAATAGTTAAGAATTTAAAGGGCGTAACACAAAATAAAAAAACTAGAAATAATCACTAACAAATCCAAATTAGTCTGCCTGAAGATTAAGAATTTTTGAAAAAATTAGACTATGGGAAATATATTTCCACACAATTAACGAATTGGTCTAAAATACATAAAAATAAAACAACTATTTCCAACTTTTTTAACTCCGACTAATAATATAATATTTATTGGGTATTATTAAACGTGAGATATTATTAAAAAGAAAAATGGATGAATTATATTCCGTCAACGCCATTAATATAATCTTAAAGTATATTTACTTATTGAACTTTGTCGTACAATTTATTATTATTTATTATTATGCCTATCTATATACATATATACACATATTCCTATATGCACTTACATTAATTACTTCAATTAAAAACAACTCTATAAAAATGTAATTACGTACAATGTATATTGGATACTTCTATTTGTACAATATTTATTTAACAAATATTACAATATATATTGAAAACGTATGTATATTTTATGTGTGTGTATAATATAAGAGCGTTAGTGTCACTTTATGCTATATAGTTCTGTCGACAACGTAATAACATCTTTTATTTCAGATCGGTGGTGTTACAATGAGAAGAATCAACCGTCGGTTGGTTTTGTTGTTTTTCGTACTCGCGTGTGATGTAGTGAGTGTTTTTGGGCGACCACAAGAACAAAACACAGTTGCCAGCCAATTGAAAGGTAACAGAATCGAAAGAATCCGATTATATTCGTGGATGACAAAGCCTGTGGAGTTTATTGTAAAAAAACATATATATTCGCAATTTATAAAATATTGTCTCATTGATTATATGTATGATACATAATTTATATAAACTCAAAATAAATAATTTTTGTGTACTAAGTTTAGAAATAACGATAGCGCAAAAGCTATTATAAATGTCAACATGAATATTAACTATAAACTATAACAGTATATTATCCAATATTAATGACTTATAGGAGATCGGAAACGCACTTTCTAAGGAGTATTGGATAAATGTTCCGAATATTTAGTGGTGCATATTGTTGTGTGAAAAGTAAATTATTATTAATGTTAGTATATCGTAGATATAAAAATTTGAAATAGTTAAACAATTGTATTCGTATAACATGATGATTTAAACCTAAAAGCTACACGAAAATTTGACCATTTAAATTAAATTAAATTTAAAACTGACAAAAGATTTGAATTTATCAACCTTTTACTTATGTTAACGTAACGATACATTTTTAATCAAACAATTTGTTTTTCTTTTTTCAATTTACTCGAATAAAAGTTCAAAATTACAAAAGAAAACGTATTTTATTAACATAGTTTTAATTAAAATACCAAAAATAAAGTTTTATCATATTTTAAAAAAATTAACGATCGTTTCAAATATTTTTTCAAAATTAAATTTCTATTCCTTTTAAATTTTCGAAATTGTGTCTAGGATTTAGATCCACATCATTGTATTATATGCATACAAATTATTAAACTCTTCGGAACTATAAACATGTGCAAGTACTTGCGCTTACGGGTGGTAGTTAGGTATACAATGCATCATTCATACTAATAGATATTTACTTCTTACCCAACGACAGTACATATTCTGAAAATTACCTATTTAATACGCTCTAAACCATGATTTACTTTCCTTAAAAGAACGTTTGAGTATATCGAACAATTTTTATATTTTAAGGAGGTTTGTTTAGGTTAAATCGATTTTATTTTATTATCGCCATCGCCATCAAATGAATAAGAAATTTTAAATAAAGAGAATTTTGTTTGTATCAAATGCAAATCAAGTAGGAGCGTCTGAAAAACAAGACGCATGCGTGCACACTGTTTGCCTATCCATTTCGTCGTTAATTCGTACAAAATGTCAATCGAAATATTCGATCGCCTCTATTATATTCAATTTTATCTTTTTATTCGCGTCTTCTGGTTTCGCTATTTCATTCTCATTTTACCTTTTTAGCACTTTCATTAAGATTTTTTTGTTTTCAGTTCTTTAAATTTCCCCCCTATTTTTACATATCAATGTAAATAGATGTGTATGTGTATAAGTGCATGTTTTTTAACTGTTAAGCTACAATATGCAATCGGTATTTAGCTTTTAAAAATAAATAATAATCTTCATTTACGTTATATATATATATAAATAATACAATGTTAACATTTAAACTGGTTTAATATGAAAATAAATAATAAATAGTATAGTTGTACAATTGCAAAATTTACATTATCTCGCTAATCGTTATATGTTAATAATGTTTATCATTATAGATTCCACTTGCCATTGTATCCACATAGTGCTCCAGAAAAATGAATAACTACTCATTTTTGATACCGATGGTTTTTTGTTTGTATGTTACAGATGAATTCGTTAACAGGTATACAGCTTTTACTATGGCCACCCTGAAATCGTCGATATCCGTGGAAAACTACTCGAACACGTCTAAAACGCATTATACGGCGAACGCCGCGAACGAACGAATAGACGACACCCGTTACGCCGAACCCGACCCGTCGTTACGCCCGTTTTTCCAATTCCTTTTGAATACGACGAAACGAAAAAAACGAAACGTAAACCTCAAAACGTCCGACGGCCGGCTAGTGGAGAACTTCATAAACTATTCCATCAATGATCTGCGGAACCCGATCCCGTCGGATTCGATTTTGTTCCTACGAGCCCCTTCGACACATTCGTCGTATAAATACGATTCCGAAACTCAATACTTACCGGTGCCGATATACACGAACGTTCCAAAACCCAAACCCACCGTATACGACCATATATCCCCGTACAGTTTCGTCCCTGGATCCACGTATTTGGCTTCCACCACGAGCGCGTATAAACATTGGCAGGAAACGCCGTTAATTTTCCCCAACAGCAATAAAATACCCACTTCGGTTACTACTTCCACAACGACTACTACCACTATTACTACCAGTCCGCCGACCGTCGGGTCCAACAGTTATTATGATCAGCCCGCATACGATATTCCCGTTCTAGTCAACAACCAACCACCGCCAACGTTTGTCACTCCCGTCCAGATCCAAAACGCGCCCCCCACGTTTATTACGCCGGTCGAGTACCAAGGGCCGACATTCGTTACGCCCATATCCGTTACTCAGACGCACGTGTGGGATGGGAGACCTCCTCCGGAAATCGTGATATTAGAAGACATCGACACGGCGATCGAACCGCCGCAAAATGATCCCGTAGTCGAACAAGATCCGGCCGTTGGTTCCGGTGGGGGAGGAGCCGGCTCGGCAGCAGCTGCGGCTGCGGCGGTTGCGGCGGCGGTGGCAACGGCGGGTAGTGTTGGGGCTGTGGGTGCCGTTGGTGCTGCTGTAGCCGGGGCTGGAACCGCCGCTGCAGCAGGGTCGGGCGGAAACGGGATCTCAGAAGCGTTGGCCGACCCGGCCAATGGAATAGGCGGTGGGGGAACCGCGTCGCCCGCGGACCAAGTCCAGTGCCGGGCGGGTAGAAGTCCTTCGAAAGTATGTACCGAACTCATAACAACCTCGTCGTCTCCGGCCACTTCGGGTTCGACGTCGTTTTTGGACCGGTTGATTTCGCTGTTCACTTCGCTAAGCTTCATCGGACCACTGACCTTAACATTTTGGTCCATGATGTTCCCGCCCATGTCCATAATTCTTACCAGCGGTATCGGTGTCGTGTCGTTGTTATTCCCCTGGTTATTGCCCAGAATATGGTTTGGCCGTCAGTTCAGTCAAACTTTTTATAGAAACCAATTCGATCGACGTTTTGAGAATACAAACGATTACCGTCAATCATATCTTTATCATTAGGGCCTGCATTATGATAACTAAGTGATAATATTTTACACTTTCGTGTTGTTCGTCACACTTGCCATCCTACTCATCCTCGCTCATGGGTTTGGCGATCACGGGTGTATGTCTTCATTATCTATTTTCGTGTTTTCTTATGTAAAACATAATAAATTATTATTATTATTATTATTATTAATAATATTATTGAACGTTAGTTTTTATTTTCAGGCTGTGACGTCATTATTACGATAATTTTGTACAAACCAATATAATTTAATTATGATTTAAGCTAAATAAGGCATTTTATACGTATAATTATTATACGTAGTGATTAAATCAATAAAACATAATTTTACATATATTGTAACCTGACTTTTTCATTAAAATTCGGCGCATTAAGAATAACGTTCGAAACGAATATATTATACTAATTATTCGTATTCGTTTTTTTAGGAAAGAAGGGGTGGTGGCAACACCGATCATCGTATTTGCAGAAAATCCTGTCAACGTGGGCGATGGCCGTTCCCACGCTACGAAAGCTCCACCGATGGATGACTCCGTGAAGTCGGTTAGTGACCAACTTCTTCAAATATCCACGCCCACCAATATGATTGTCTCAGCAGAAGTTAGGACAGTTCCGAAAAACGATCAATCACTAGTTAAAGGCGAAGCGGTGCCAGTACTTACCGACGAAGACGTACACGCTGTTGGTCCGTACAGTTACAAAATCACATCCGACGGCTCGACACGACCGACGGGAGATCTGTCTACTTGGATCTTGTTGGGTGGAGAGTCATCTCCAGCGCCTTTAAACATGGCTACAATTAAGAAAGTACCGAAACCAGCTGATACGACGTCAACTCCATTTGTACAATCGTTTGAGACTAGCACTATTAGGAAACGAAAGCCTACGACTGAAAAATCGAGTACTACTCATATTCCAGTAACCGAGTCTTCGGTAAAATTACAGGACTCCAAGTTTAAAAATAAAACGCCAGTCATTGTTGGAAAAATACCGACTACAACTACCGTCAAAGATAAAGTTGAAGAACCAATCTCCACACCTATCCCTGAACTACCACCACTCGACAACAATACAAGATTCGGAACACCTGTAGTCACGTTCCCACATGTACCACCTAGACAGAGGCCTTCCGCGAATAATACTAAAAAAGCGGAAAAACCGTTGGCTACCAAAATAACGTCTACTGCCGTTGTTATTTCGAAGCCTTTAAACACTACAACGATCATTTCTACTACTACTGAACCTTTAGTTTCTACTACGCCGACATCGACGTCAATTACAGTTCAAAATTCTACCGAAATTGTACAAAACATAACAGATTCCAATAATACGACCGTAAAGAACACGTCGTTAAAAAAGAAGAAAAAGAAGAAGAACAAGAATAAGCGTAGGCCAATTAAAACTTCAAACGAAGACGCTCAAAGTAAAATCGACGAACAAGCCACCAAAATAACTACCAACGGTGGTCGGCCGTTGTCGACTCGGATCTATAATTATTTAGCTCGTGAAGTTATGCCCAACGTAGGTGTTGGTTTAGTAGGTTTGATGTTAACTGCCGGTTTAGCGGGTTTACTATTGTATTCGCCGCTAGGAGGAGCTGCAATACCTATGGTACCATTACGGCGTACCGATTCTCACGCACACGGTCACAGTCATGGGCACAGTTCAGGATATGTACGGCCGGAAACTGACAACTCCCAACCAGAAGAACAAGTATTTGGCCAAGTTTTGTCCGGAATGTCTTACGGCCATAACCCATACGGTAGAGAACGTCCTGACGTGGCTCCTAAATACAAGCCTACAACCTATCAGACATCTGAATATCCCGCTGCTCACGATGTGCCCAAATATAACGCCCAAGATACTAGTAAATATTCCACCGCTCATGATGCGACCAAATACGCAACGGCAGCCGACGCTACTAAATATTCAACACATGACGGGACGAAGTATGCGGTTGTGGAAAGTACAAAATACACTGCCCCGGACGCTACGAAATATTCGGCTCCAGACACTTCGAAGTATTCAACTATCGATGTCGATGCTTCTCAAGATAAAGTGTCGTACCCTTCGTTAGACTCGTCACAAGAATCGACATTCGATCAAATACAAGACAGTCAAGACCAAACATACCAGAACCATCATTACGACCAAATGAAATTTGACTCGTCCAATGCTTATGAACAGCCTAAATATCAAAGTAATACACAGATGAAAGGATCGTACGAAGAAGATCAATCTTCTTTCGAGGCGCCCAAGTATCCAGGTTATGTTCAAGATGTACCAAAAGAAGAAGCCGTACCTGTGAACTATAGTTTCGATAACCACCGGACGGATGAAAAAGAAAGTTCTACGGGGTCGTCTTCAGATCCTACGTTTTCTGCACTACAAGGCGTACCAAAATTCTACGATCCTAGTTTGAATTCTGAACAAATATCTGTTGACGTACATCAAACTATGAAGATGGAACACGGGCCTCGAAGCTTAAGAATAAGACGTCAAATAGACGAACAAAACGAAATCGATGCTCTACTACCTGAAGAAACCACGACAAATTCAACCGACGAAACTGTTAAGACAACCAAAAATGAAACGAGTGATTTTACTACTACTACTACTAATACTATTACTACGACGTCTTCCACGACAAATATCCAAACTAACGGGTCAGAATCACCCGCAGTAAATAGTAACCAATTTTCCCTTATAGATTTTTTAAGACGGTTGGCTGAAGTCAAATTGAAAATGGGAATACAAATCCTAAAAAACACAGCCGCTAGCTTCACACAGTATGTGAGTAATATACAGAAACGGATGACACATATGGTTAGGAATCTACAAAAGTCCAATGACAGGCGATATCCGGAGAACAAACAAGAACAAAATATCAAATCAACATCCGCTACAGGTGACGAGAAGACTCGACAACGGAGATCAATAAGACACAAGATTTATACAAATTAGAGACTATAAGTAGAATTATTATAAGTTTTGGTGAATTGATAGGATGTACGACGAACTGGGACATTTCTCTTATAATAGTTTCAAGACTAAAAACTTAACCTAAAAATGTTTCATACAATATTTGTGCATTAATTTAGGCTTAAGTTTTCGGATCTACAAACATATTGTAAATTGAATAGATTTATAATATGTTTTTGAGAGAAAAATCGTACGATATGAGTTTGAACATGAAATATTTCACTACATATTGTAAACTTAAGTAACATCGCTACTATTGTATAGCTATGTACTCGATTATGTAAATATTAATTTAAATTTTATAATTTTTTATACGTAACAATATACAGTGTTTTATTTATCGAATAAATATAATGCGTATTTTATTTCTATGTTACTATTTACCCAAAATATTCGCTTAAAAAATGTGTAAACATAAAATTGCGTCTTACCGCAACGAGATAAACTACGATGCGGTCAGTATGCGTAAGTACTTACTACTTAATAAATTAACGATTAAATACGACCGGATTAAAATTAACTCGTCGAATAAATAAATTATTAATTAATTATCTTGTAGTTACATAAAAAATAACGATGATCGAAAAGATGGGTTAAAGTATTGGCAACGACAATAAATAAGTATTGAGCGGAACGCGAGAAACGGAAAAAACAAAAAAATTACAAAATACAAAACGTGACGCTGAAGAATAAGGGGAATTACGGTTCGTCGAATGCTGGAAATATTATCTGGGATAGATGTGACGATGGAGGACCACCTCCTGTCTGGTCGGGAGGTCCCTGCGTTTTCTGCTCACCATCATCGGCAGGAACATGGCCATGGTGGCCGCGGGCAGCATACCTGAACCCACCGCGGCTAGCACGGCTCTGCGGTCGTTGTTGGATTTGGCTGACCGATCGGAGAACACTTGCACGTCGTTCTCGGCATCCTTCAGCGCTCTGGCCGCGTACTCCCTCTGTTCCTGGTCCACCGACTTCCCGGACACGTCCACCTCGATCATGCCGTTGTGCGACGTGGTCACGTTTTGCGAACCCTTTTCGGGTGGCAATACCATCAACCGTACGGTCCGTTTGGACGACATTGGCCGGCCGCCAACCGGCGTATCCGCCGGGGGCGACAACCTGGCCACCATCTCGTCCGGCGGTCTTCCCACCGTTTCCACCGGTCGATTAACCGTGTCTATGGACACCGACCTGCCCCGAACGCTGCGGTTTGGTCGGTGCGGAATCGAATAGCCCTTGGTGCTGGATAGGAGCACCCATTGACCGTCACCCTCTACTTCGGTGGGCCGCGGCCCGTAAGACGTCTGCCCGTAATCGCCCGACCACGGTTTGTGGTACGCATCCGCCGGGAACTGTCCGGGTTTGCCGTCCGTGATAATGTCCTGTTCCGCGTTGTTCCATCCGTAGTAACTCGACGAACTATGCTGCGGCGCCGACGGTTTCGGATAATGGGAACCGTGCGGCGGTTTGGGCGAATAATCGTAAGTGGGCCGGATCCACGGGCGTTCGGTGGTCCAGTCGGGTTGCTGCTGCTGCTGCTGTTGCTGTTGATGGTATTGGCTCTGGTGGTGGTGATGCTGCTGCTGCTGCTGTTGCGGCTGTTGGTGGTAATTGTTGCCGGGACGTTGGATCGGTCTGTTACTGGTCCACGGGGAATAGCCTGATTGCGCGTGATCTTGGGGTGGCGGTGGCCACGTGGGACGGTTGTTGGGTTCCCATTTTTGTATGTGCGATGACGACCAAGCCATCGGTTCTAACGTTACCCATCCACGCCGGTCGTCGTACGGATTTGGCGAGTTCTGCTGCGAGTCCACCAGATTCCACGACGCCTTGGACTTGTCCTGATTGTTCACGCCGTGATCGTACGACAATACCTTGTCGGACGTTTCTGTCTCGGCGCCCGCCTCGCCGTAACGTTTCAGTATGCCGTTCAGCTCGTCCTGCGTGTACGGTTTGAATGTGGCGTCCGACCCGCCGCCACCCAGCTCGATGCCCGCGCACTCGTTGTTGTCCGTGCACTCGATCGAGTATTTCATTTTGGCTGGGTCCGACGCCCCGATCAGCGACGCCCCGGTGACGGTGTCCCGTCTCCATTTGATCGTGCCCGCGTTCGCGTCGTCCCGGACCGTGAACGGTTTCGACGTGATTATGTAATTGGACTGCGCGTTTGGCGACGAATGATAGGCCCGCGATTCCGTGTTGGACGACACCAGGATGACCGCCTGCAATACGGTCGCCGCCGCCACCATCACCCACGTGTACATTGTGAACATTGTTTTATTACGCCGGGATGCGTTTAAAGATCGTTGACATCCTTTGGAGCCAATCCTTTTATGTTCTACGAACAAATAAACGAATATTAAATCGTCAGCGCGTTAATTAACATTCGGGATAGCGTTCGCTTTACGAGAAACGTTCGTTCTTCGCAACCGTATACATTTATTTGCACATACGAACTAAAAATAAATGAACGTATTATAATCGTCAATGAGTAATCGATGTGATTCTTAATTAAACGACGTTCGCCGCGAGCGTAACGTTTAAATTTATAAACAGGAGGTTCGAATGTTTGTTAAATCAAAAATAATAATATAATTTCACTTTCTATTATTTCGTCGTTAGCAATCGTTACGACGTTAACGACTTGGCGCTATAATATAATATACAACTTAATCATTCCACTTTCATAAAGTCGTTTTTATTTTTTGTACCGTCTCGCGATTATTTTCTCATAATATTTCATTCCAACATCGTCGTAAATAAATTACCTTTATACGCGTCCGGGATCGCGAACTATTATTTTCGTTTTCGGGGCACTCGTCGGGTTGTTGCCAATAACGTTATTCGGAAATAAAAACAAACAAAAAACGAAACTTTTTGTTCCAACGAACCGCTACGTAGTGTAAATCACAATATTATGATATACGATAAATAAACGTCACTCAAATTAGACAACACTCTGGTACTGTTCACGAACCACGTGTCACTGCGCAAGAAAACATCCAGACGGCTCGAGAAAGGATACGGCGCAATGAAAATTCGTTGGTGGGTTCGCGCGGTTATTGAAGCGCGGAAACGGTGAAAGTACTTTCTATTTCTGTAACTGTAACAGATTTATGTTCGGAGAGAAAAAAGAAAAAGAATTCTCGATCTCGTTGACTCTGGAAATTTCCAGGTTACGCCAATTAGAGGTGTTCGTCATTTTTGTATTTGATTTAATTTGTTTCGTGCATATATATATGTATATGCGTGTGTGTGTGTGTGTGTGTGTGTGTGTGTTGCCGATTGTAGATTTAACAGTGGACAATACAGGTGAAAATCAAACGTGAATGTTAACTGTCACGCGTATCTCACAGAGAATCTTCATGACAATAGGCCTTGGGATTTCACAAACAAACGTCCGACCCTACAAGAAGTAATAAAGTTAACGGTTGTATTATTACTACTATGATATTACTATAAGCGTAGAAAATTAAAAAAATTCCCGTTGAAATAATCGTTATTGTTTCGTGTTTATTTATTATAATGTTCTATTCAAAACGTGTTATGTGAAATAACCTGTACACATACATATCCTTGCTTATATATATACTAACGTGATTTATAGGTGTTTAAACAATTTAGATATAAGTCGATTGTTTGTAATAAAAACCGTTGATGATTTAATATGTTCGTGTATAAAAAACCTCAATGTTTGTTATCAAAAATACATTTTTTTTAAAAGTATATATTCATTTTTATTATTATTTTTTTTTATAGTTAATAAACTGTCAATATTATTGTCAATCATCAATTTAGTAATTTGAGGTAGAAAAAACGAATCGGACAAAAAATAAAATTCACGAATCGATTGTATAACTGAAAAAACGCGTATCAAAATAATTAACCTTGCGCGGCGGTAAACTTGAACTATGTAGTGATTTCTTTTGAAACGCGTAACTTGGAAGATTGTGGTAGTAAACAACGTGTAATTATATATTTCATTTTTAAATCCAATATGCTCATAAAAATTGTAGGATAATAGACCCCCAAGTAAATCATAAATCGATTCTTTAACGTGGATATTTGATAAATATTTTGAATATAATATATAAAAGTTACTATCGTATACACTATTCTTATTTAAGGAATATTAAAAACTGCGTATTAACCCCCTAATAAATTACAAAAATAAGTAAATCGATAATCTTTAAATTACGTTTTCTTCATTGATAAATTATTACTTGACACATTACTTTTGTTTGTAAATTTATCGGCAAGTTTATAAGTTACCTATTTTCTAAAATAACTTAAATAGATAATTCTTTCTTTAAAGAAATATATTCTTTTTAAGTGATAATAATGTCGAATACAATTAAAATTAAGTGAACACTAATATTGATACATAAAAAGAATAAAAATTATTTAACTCAAAATTTAATATATTTAAATATAATTTGTATCGAATATAAAATGTAAAATACAATAATAAATTGAGAATAATAAACCAAATTGAAATAATTAAAAAAAATTACTTTATATAATACGAAATAATACTATGGAAATTTATGAACTCTTATTAGTATCTTTATTGGTCACTTTTGTATATATTAATTTGTAATTTAACTTATAAATAGTAGTAATAGTAATAAAACATTACTATTTAACATAGTAATGTTACTAGATAAAAGAAAGCAATTGTTTCTTATTTAGATACTAAGATTAAATAATATGTCTAATTTTGGAAATATGTTTATTAAATGCGTAAATCTAAGTTCAACTTGTGCCTTACAAAAGATAAAACCAATCTCTTATATACCAATAATCGACGAGTAAACGACACACATGATCGTGGGATTGGCTTGATTTCGTTATATACCACACGATATCGAGAGAAATATAATGCTATACAAATCTGTAACGCGGTCGTCACTGTAAAAATAATATGCTATTGATACAGTGTGTGTTAGTAACCGATTTAAACGAGGAACGTAAAAAATTATGTTCAACTTGAAATGACGACGATTATTGATAGTAGACATAATTATAACGTATATTGATGGATATCGACCGAGCGCAAAGGATTTAACTGAAATTGTCGCGGAATTCTGTATTGCGCAATAAGTAAAATAACTAGAAACGGCGGTGGCGGCGCGGACGATTACAAACGCAAAACGTAATAACTGTCAAAAAGCACCGCGCGAATCAAAATATGTGTGGGTTTTTACCTTTTGTTTTTGTTTTTGATACGGTCCGCCACGGACGAGGACAAAAGACGACGATAAAGTATCGGGAGCTGACGTGGATGAACAGAAAATACCAAGTGAGCGACCTACGAACGTACTGCGATAGAGTCCCAGTTGCGCGTTTCCGATCTCGACAACGACTGTATTGAAGTTTGTGTGACGGAGCAACGAAAATATAATTAAATAATCAAACGGTTAATGGTCGTTATCACCATTCGATCATGAACATAAAGAACGCGTGGAACGTGCGTGATGTCACGGCGGCGGATCACTTAGTAGCAGTTCAATAACACACGTCCGAGGTTTTATTCATCACTGAACGGGCCGCGTCGGGATCGCGGCAACTCGCGGGAGAGAACCGCCCGGGCGGCGTCCAACAAAAACCGCGGGCCGACCCGGACGATTACTTCCCCCACCAATAACACACACACACACACACACATTCGGTGGTCGATCTCACGAGAACATAGGACTACCAGACCAGAACCGCGAGTACAAGAAAGTTTTGTCACTTCTTATTTCGTTTTTTGGAATATTCTTACATTTCTCTCTTCCGCCTACTCCTATTAATAATACGTAGCGAATTTTATTATCGTGATCCGGCGACTATCTACAACGTTTTTATACGAAACTTAAATTTTAATGTTCCCAATCGTTAATAAATCGTTTAAACAACGTTTATGGTTTGTTTCAGAATTTATAAACATAGTGTTCCGGACTTTTGTTTATATTATCAAACGCCATAATATTCGACGTATTTCGTTACTAATTAAACTTAATATAAATAATTTTGCAAAAAAAATAACTTGAAATTAACACGTTATATATGTATATAAAAAAATAACTTACTAAGTGAAAAGTTAATTATTGAAAAAGTTTAGGCGTTAATTGAAATTAACTTAATTTTAACTACGTATTTGTTCTTCGTGAATGCTCGACAATGCATCGCCTTGAACAAGCAAAACATTTTAATTTTTAAACAGAAATCTATATTTTTATCTACACTATCATTCTTATAGAATAAAAAATAAATAAACGAAAATACACGTTCGTTTTTTATTTTCAGTAATCTACTTACGAATAATTTTTACGTTGAAATTTGGTCATAGTTATCGCTCTATTATGTAGTTCGGCGGAAACAGCAATAACCGTCTTTCATATATTACAATAGGACATTTATATTTCATAGATATTATACATAGTAGTAGTAAAAAGTACATTGATTGGAAGTGATATTTAACTACTGGGCTTATATATTTCTGATGCTGTGACCTCAAGAAAGTACGTTTTCAATAACTATTACCGTACCTTTCTTGCGATGTCTTTAATTTGAATGTTCATGTGTTTTAAATTTATAAACCTACAAGCGTAAATTTCCATAAAATTATTACGTTCTCTAAGATTTTTGTGAATGAAATCGATAGAGTGCTGTTTACAAAAGGAAAATTCGATACGATTCTAACAAAAAAAGGGATATATGTAAAAATATCGAAACCGTGAGAAAAATATCGAATAAAACGTACACAACTTTCTAAAACTTTTTATATTTATAAACATCATTCATATTTCTAGATTTCATAATAAAAATAAAATACCCTACGTATGCGAACGATTTTGCTCCCCGTAAACGTTTATTGTATTATCGCTATTTTCGTTATAATTTTTTACGATTTTTGTAAATATTTGTTTTCGGCACAAAAACGGATTTCCTTTTTTCGACAGTTTTCACTTGCTCGGATTGTTTGGCGACGATGACGATTGTGTAGCGTGCGCGTTTGCACGTGCTCTCTCATTCACTCCCTCTCTCACTCATTCACTCACTCTTTCTTTCTTTTTCTTTCTCTCTCTTCAACACATCCCGTGCTCTCTTCATCTTCGTCTATTCGCGGCAGCATGGTCTCCAGCCGAGTCGCTTTCTACCGTCGCCACACGACGTCCTTTGTTTATTATTGTCGACGTCGTAGCCGCAACAGTCTTTCACCAGCAGGGGGGGGAGGACATTCGGTCTTCCGTGTCCGACACTCACACTTTTTTACCTCCCTCCAATCGCCGACACTTTTCTCTTGGTGGCCGTCCAATTTGGCCACCCTTCTGCTCTCCGTGTACCGACTACTAATTTTACGATAAATAACAATTCTTTATTTATACATACGCGTAACACAAAACAATAAATATTTAATAAATTCGAATAAAATACGTGAGGATAAATATATATTTTTGTTACATTGTCAAAAAGCAAAAAAATAAAATGGTTATTGACATACCTAATTCTAGATAGGCTTACGTATTTCGTATTGCCTATGTAAAACCCAATTTAAACACGTGTAGTATATATTCCTATGAGTTTGAACGTTTCATTTTGTGCTTTATTTGATTTTTCATCTTTGTTATGAAAACTTTCAGTAGAAATTACAAACGTTTGAAAATAATTGAACCAGATTAAAGAAACGTGCAGGATAAAGGCGAGTTATCTTGTCACTAGCACCGTGAGTGTATTTGATTTTTCCGACGAAAATTGGGACATCCGAATTTGACGTGTTTTAAGTTTAGACAAACAAAACTATATTCAAATGTAGATTTCCAGCCGTAATTGTCTAATTTTCGTATACTGTTGCGAGCAGATCTTATTCATTGTGAGCTCGATTGTTGTGTTATTCATGGAGCATTTAGAATCCGAGTATATAGAATATGTGGTGTTCATTTTATATTAATCGTTCGAGAAATGTTATACGATTTTCACAATCTCATTTGGGACAGCTCCATATTACCCATTTGCTTACTGTAACTGACTCGGTGTGTTTCTTTTATAATTTAAAATGTTCGTATTTCAATTGTACGTTCGACGAACCATAGGTAGTTTCATTATTCTGAAATGAAAACACGCCTTACCAAAAACAAATTTTTATTAATTTTTCGTATATTTTGTTGTGATGGACACTAATAAATGATCGCGGAACCACAATTTTTAAACGGCTTCTCGATAACGACAACGAATTACGAAAATTATGTATAGATTACTTAAATCCGTCGATCACTTTTGGAGATATTACCTCGAGTTTCTTCAAAAAAATTTCCCTTTCATATATTGTATACGCCGCTTACGTGTTACCAGTTTACCGTTGTCACTTGCGAATTGGAATTTGTAGATTTGACGGAGAAAAAAATATAAACACACACGCACGTATCATTATAAGTATATAATTATATTACCTAACCGCGCGGGGAGAGCTCGTGTAATTTCAATGGATTTCGCTGTTTGCGTGTTACGCCGTACGTCATTAGAAATTCGACCGTCGCATGCGTCACAATAAAAATAATAATAATATTAAGCGTAATTATTATATGTATATATAAACGCGTTGTCTGTCCGGCTTCGAGAAAAACGAACCAGTTTCAGGGTTCGTCTTCTACGCGTAATTATTACTACGCGCTTAGATAATTATCGAGATAATTTGGCGAAAGACCAATGGCCACCGGCTGCGCAGCATATGCATATATTGCATATTCGACTCGAACGTAAAACGATGAAAGTTTTCGTTACCCGGCGACCGATTGCCGCCGAATTGTACCGTTGGAAATTACTTTGTTTTCATTTAACCGGTCTGTAATTGGTATACTCACGTATTTCGAGTACGTCTCTAGTAGATGTCATCTCGTTCAAACGTTTGAATTTTCGAGTAAAATTTTACGCGTATTATAATAAATAAACGACTTACAAAATAATAATGATGTATATACAATCATCAATATTTCTAGTCAGTTCTTTGAACTATTAACATAATTTATCCTAATTTTAAATGATAGCATGCTATAATTATTTATAACTATCTACGCATAATATATATACAGTTGTTTCATAAATTTTCTCTCAATCATCCTTCGAAAAATAGATCGAGATGGGAATATATCAATGAGAAATAAGGTTTTTGTATTCACGGGTCTGGATAATTTTATGTATAATAGTGCCCATGTAAAAAATATACCTATTCATACAAATATGAACCACGAAGTTTATTAAATTTTTTTGTCTTGCTGACAAAACAATAAATATTTCAATAAGAAGAAGAAGTCAAACAGAATCATAGTATGTTATGAAGATGAGCTATTTTTTCGATGCGTCTAAAAGATGTAAGGTTTATTTAAGACTGATGGTTTATTTTGTTACAAATCCGTTTAACGTGTTTTTAAATAGAACACTGCAACAAAGATACTACAATTGTAGAATTGAACACAATTTTAGAATCAGACACGACCAATCGTTTCGTATGGAAATATTCTTTACGTATTATTATTATCTGCGTCTAACTTGTACATAGTTGCGACGTGATTACCAAACCAGTCGGGGACGAAAAAAAATTTAATAAAATTACGATAAAAAATCGTCAAAAACAAAACCTTTACATTACATCTTAAATTATAACAAAAATCAATTATCCGGCGTCTCGGCACCTATGCTTTTTATTTTACGCACACCTTAGTCTAGAAAATTATATCTGAATGCACCCGGTTCTACCTGAAAAAACCTAATAATTTCCACAGGCTTAGAGACTCGGCTCAGAAAATGTTGCATACATGTATAAATAACAACGTGTATATCCTATATTATAATCGTTTTTTCATCTCTTTGTAAAATTGATTCGTTCACTGGGTATCTGTTATTTTTATTTGCAATGTAACAATATTATTACCAAAACGCGATTTACAATGAATCGTCGTCACGCGTGTATATTCCAGGTATACAAGTAGATACAAATAAAATGAAAACATTGTTGGCTCTTTATAATTCCACAGCTACAGTCACCGTAAATCGCTAAAACATTAGTTTCCATAGTAATCGGACGCGAAATAATAATTTCGTACATTTACGAAATATCTCTTACTCGAGTCATTTTTCATTTTTATGGTGACCGCGATAATTGTCGTTCTGTACAAACTTTTAAGGCACTTTAAATACATTTATCGGAATTATATTCAGGTTCAAGTGAACAATGACGTGGGTAACAATCATGTTCTTGATATGTTACGTCTTATACTTTTTATGGTTGCTGATTCGCTGGATGACAAGCAAACCGCCTTCGTCTTCGCCATCGTACGGACGCGACGATGTGAAGACCGAGAACGCGTCGAAGTCGTTCGAACACCACCCCGGCAATCGTCTTGACTTAACTGACACCTACGTCCACAGGGATGCTACTGTTAAACTGCTCAAAACGAGTGACAACATTACAGTACTTACGACGGAGTAGCGGAACGTCAAATTGAAGAATAAGTTGAGGGATTATGAAATGAAAAACTTTAAACGTAATACGTTGAACATTCTGTATTAAGTGAAAATTGTTAAAAATCCAAATATTTCATTTATACACACACGCGCGCAAAAATGTTATAATTGTTATTTAAAAATGAAATTTGGTTATTTTTATTATGCCGTAGTGAATATGAAAAATTTGCCCTTACGAATTAACCATATG
>JAIPRN010001557.1:0-43380 GCA_025469175.1 Geopemphigus sp. TES_GeoC_2020
TATATATATATATATATATATACGTATAATAGTTTTTTACATAAAAAGGACACGTAAAAACTTAAGGTCGAACAAATACGCACGAAATCTACCATTATTTCGGAACATTCTCGGTTTCCCCGTACGATAATGCTTCCCGCGGTCGTAAATTGTCGTCGAAACCAAGAAAAAGTGATACACATGTCGTATATAATGTTAAGGACAATGGGCGCTCGATTCGAACTCAAAACATAATATAATTCGCCCTCTTCCCTGCACCCTACTTGACAGCGTAAATTAATATAATATAAAGTTCGTTTCATACAATAGTCCCCGTCACGGATCCGAAAACGCACGTGGCCGGTTTATATCACCGGTGATATAAAATACCAACTACCGTCGGCTGTGTAGACCAATGAAGAGGCAAACTTTTTTAACGGAGGGCCAAAAAGTAAAAATTAAAATGTTCGGTGGCACAATGACATTCATTCAGCTAATTTTTGAACGTATTCATTAATTAACTAATAACGAAATTGCGAATCGCCGGTGAATATTTATTTTTAACGGAAAAAGAACTATTTATATCCATTGTTAACAGTCACCAAATTAATGAATGTGGGAAAATGATTTTTATTCGCTTTGTTAAAAAGCTTTTCGTATTGTCGTTCCATATACGTCGCTGTTATTCTGAATTGACGCACAGGGTTAGGTTATTATTTGACTAAACGTCGTGTCGTCTACCTTCGCCTACATTGCATTGAAGGTGGTGATACGCAAACCCCAAGACGCGAATGTCGACATAATTTTTCGACTGGGCGAAATTTAACTTTCGAGATATCGGTTTTTGAACGACGACTAGATGATAGATTTCGATTTACAACAAACACATGTACATGTGTCTCGAAGACGTCGTATACACGGGAAACGCCTACACAAAGAGGTCCAGACTATTGGAAAGACATTGGCTAGTACGCACGAGTATAAAAATTACGTTTACGAATTGTTCGTTTCTCGCATCGCGTATATTTATTTCACCGGAAAAATATGAGTTCGCTGGCTGAATACAACCCGCAGGCTGCAGTTTGCCCAACCGTGATATAGACCGATTGCACACGATAATCGTACGACGATAACAACGGACCCCACGTCGCTCGATGGTGAAGGCGGAAAGTGCCGACAATCTCTCGACAACGATCGTAATAAAAAAATGTAGTTTATTTATGTACGTATATATTCCGAAGCTTTGGCGTTCCGGATGCGCCATATTTTGGATTCAATTTGCAAAACCAAACGCCTCCCCTAAACCCAACCCAATGCTCATTATTCGTATTATTATTTTTTTATTATCGAGGGAAAACTTTAACGACTTATTGACAATCAGCTGTTCGTCCGAATCGAATTTTCACATCCGACGTCGGTATAAATTTAATTAAACGATTTTTTTCCACGAAATATCGCGTCGGTCGACCGAACAAAAATATACATTTTTAGTACCTACTTTCCATATTGCGCTCAGTTGCCGCTAAAAATATATATTTCAATTCCGATATTTTTAGATATGTTACAATCAAAAATATTCATAATACAATATTGGCCTAATATTTAATGGTTTTTTTTATCGTACATATATTTCAAATATATATATATATATATATATATTCTTTTTACGTGTTGGTAGGAACATATTTTACAAAATAAAATTAAGATACGTATAATTTATGACACACGATAATTTCGAAGAAAAAACGTTAAAATTTAAATTCAATCTGAAATATTTTTATAACTTACTATTGGTTGGATAGGTAATAAATTATTGTATATTGTCTCTTCGACCTCAAATTGGAATGCCGACGAATCACCCTGCAATTTTAAATATCGTGGTTAAACGAAAAAATACAGTTTCCTAAGTGTATAAATGTATTGTTTCTGTCAAAGTTGGTTTAATTTTACTTAAAACGCTTTTATGTAATTGCTTAGGTTTTTTTAGTGAACCCGACTTCTATTAATTTGTCACTTTGAAATTTTTCGACTGATTTTATTTAATTTAAAAATGAAAAATTGTACCTTTTTCATTTCCAGGAAGTATTTCGTCATAAATACGGCGTTTATGTTTATTGGTATATAAATGTAAATAAGCAAATACGCGTCGTAACAATTCACACAAATTACGTTTCTTTAATTGATACACGTGTGTACTTTTTAGGAATTTCAATAATTGGAATTAATTCAATGGACGTGCATTTCGACGATAGTATCATATTTGACTTTGAACTTGGTTAATATTGACAATATTGGCACTTAGCTGTAAGTCAAGCGTGTGAAATTTATTTGAATTTTCAACGAGTTTTGGTATTTCTAACAAATGACGTAAGCATAAATCATCCGTTATTTTATCGAACTTCACTTTACGCTTGTGGCATTATAATAATATGTTTAGGGAATATGAAACATTATTACAATTCTATCGATCATCACAATCGATTGGATTGCCGTAATAGCCATGATGTTATTTATTGATAATGATTTAGTCATAAATAAAACACATAGGATTACGTTTCTACATGATATCATACATTATGTACTTTTATACGAGTATAAATATTATCTAAATATTTTGTTGGCAATGTTATGTTTGTCCTATTATAACACTGTGATTCACCTGTGAAAATCAATAAAACAACGTGAGATAGATGTTCATATTATTTATAAATATATAATATATGTATTATACCTATATATATATATATATATATATATATATATGTGTGTGTGTGTGTGTGTGTGTGTGTGTGTGTGTGTGTGTGTGTGTGTGTGTGTGTGTGTATGTGCGTGCGTATATACATAAATAAATAGTTAATGCTCATAAGCACAAAGAAACAAAAATTTAAGTTATTCAGTGCTCATACAGACACTGTGATCTCGAATATTTGAGGTACCATTACATTTACTTTAATTTTATGAAAATAGAAAGTACGAGAGAATAAATAAAATGAAACTTGGCGTACTGAAAAGTATATATTATTTACGTGTAAACTACGCAAGCACAGATAATTTTGTAACAATGAATCGTTCGGACGGAATCTCACGTAGTACAAAAGGAAATATCGTTTAACGGGGATTTAAATTCAGCAGCGCTAAGAAAATCGACACTCTAGGTAAAAAAATAAAAAAATAATATAATAGCGGATGATCTTAATATTGAACTTAACAAAAGATGTTCTGCTTATTAAATACTTTTTATGATCCAAACAAAAACGATAATAATTGAAACTCGAGTGTCATCGTTTCGCAATTGTCGTTTGAAATTAATTCATACCGGAATAAAAATATCCGACGAAATCGTTTAAATATTCGTTCGAAACGGCGAGATAAAGCGTTAAAATAACGTGAGAGAACGGAAAAATGAAAAAATAAGAAAAAAAAATGAAGAAAAAATGAAGAAAAAACGAGACGAACAATAACGTTTTAATATCTTCCGATATAAATAATTGATATTATTACAATGGGAAAGAGCGTGTAAACTTTCCCAACAATATTGCGCCTTACTATTACACCGTATTCGCTTCGTGCCGCCTTACATCAGTGGTTAGTTATTGTCCGAGTTTTCTTTAAATTTCCATACGCAAACGCACGATGAACGCGCGCACAAACACACACCCTGAAACAAGTACGCTCATACATAGGAAATATACATACATACGTGCATACATTGACCCCGTTTGCTAAACACTGAGGTGTCTTCAAGTTAAACATTCTAAAGAAATGTTTAAAAATGAAATCGTGAGACGCGTTTGTGAATCGCTTAGTTTCCTTTTTATACATTCGAATTCTGCACCGAGCCGTATAGAATAAGCGAACTCATTTTAACGAAATTAACTTAAGACCGAAGATTGAAGCGCTCTTGGCATTATTAATTGGAAACAATTTCTACGAATCGCACACACTATATACACGACTATTTATTCGTCGGAATTAATTTCCGTTTGCACGTTGTGTAAAATACGAATTCTCCAAAGCGAGAATTCCATTTTTCGCAAACTTTAAGACCAAATAATTCATCGCGATAAAATAATTTAAACGGACAGCGACGTATACACGATTGATTAACGAATATTGTTGCGCATTACGATTTCTAATATTCTTGGCAGTATCTGGTTACTGTAATTCGAGTTATTTTTCGAAATAATTACGGGAAATTATGGAATTTCCGCCTACAAAGAGTGGCGTATTCGCGTATTGCCAAGACTCAGGGGGCACGTCATCGATGAGGTGTTGTCGTGTTGTGTTTGCACGGGCGTGGTGCGGTTTGTTTTTTTTTTTGTACGGAGGGCAGTCGAAGTCCAATATAGTTCCGGTGCGCGATGTGACTACTGCTGCCACCGCTCGTCGGTTCGAGTGTGGCGACAGTGTCGGCGGTCGCTGCTGTGCGAGGCGTTTCGCGTTCATCGGAACGGGGGCTGGCACCAGGTGGACGGGGACTTAATTACCGGCCGGAGTCAGCGGAAACCTGGGGATTTTCTGCCAACCTTTTTACGGCGTCGTAAATAATGCACACGGTCCCCCAAGACAAAGCGGGGATGGTCGGGTGGGGACGGCGCGTGGCGGTATTCGCGTGGTTTACGGCCCACCAGCGTGAGACAGACCCTTTTTGTCCGGGAAATGAGCGCATCCAAAAACAATGCACAACCGAATTTACCCCATCGTTTCGCACGCGCGCGCTCGTGTGTGTGTATATTTGTGAGTGTGTTTGTGTGTGCGTGTACGTATACGTACACACATACACACACCTATACTACGTAAGGCCGTCGCATTTGGTGTCCTCGTCCCCACTGCCGTTCTCGGGCACAGTATATAGAATCATCCCTACGTACTCTCCACGCGTACACGAAAAAGAAGAACTACGCAGCGCACAAGCAAACTTTCAAATGTAATTTAATAAGCTAAAAAAAAATAACCTTTTTTTCGTTTTATTTTTTTTTTGTTTTTCGTTCGACTCCGTAGCGCGAAAAAATATAAATAAATATTTTCTATCTCGTTGTCAGCCACCCGTTAAAATCACGTGTAACTATCTCGGCGGAACGAAAATGAAAACAAAATGAGGGGAAAATACTATCCGTCCGCTTACACGGTCCCTCCGCCGATCAAATCTAATTTAATTGTATACCTATTCTCTATGGCGTTTTCCGCCGACTAGTCAGTGGATATCTGGTGTCCTAAAAACGTTTCGCGTCGTTTTAACTTCCGTGTTTATATTAGCGAGCAGTTCGATATTTGAAGAACGTCGATAATAAATAAACTATACTAATATTACGTTCCGATCGTATAATATGTAAATATAATCGTCTCATATGTAAACGTTTACGCTCGTTTCGGATTATTTTTAGTAGAACTCGAACGGTTTCAAAGAGTTTTCAACAACCAATGTTTAAATCTATAACGTCAGACGATCTAGTGTTTGTCCATAATAGTCGTTTTGAACGAAGCGTGGACGACGGAGACGTTAGATTTTTCCGAAAATCGTTGAAATCAACAACAGACACGATCGGTGTACGGTACAATAAATATACGTTTCATTTTGTTTTTATCCATTATTTAGGATATTTACGCCGTTTTTATACAAAAGCCTTTTGAGATCTTTTTTATCGACTTTAATTGCCGTTATTTCGTTGCCAAAATAAGGGAATTGTATTTTTTTTTTTTGAACGGCGTAAAAAGAAAATTTAATAATTATTACGATAATACGTATTTTTCTTTTACTTAAAAAAATCAATTTTTTTTTGGAATTATTTTATAACATAAAATAATTATTAAAAAAATACGCTCTTAATAAGGTTTATTTAAGGATTTTTAGTGTTTTATTTTTTTACGTTGAAACACTTTCTTTATTACAGTTGTATAGAGTTTCACGGAAGGGAAATTTCACTTTGAAGTTGAAGACATAAACAATTGATAAAATAATCGCGAGTTGTTCGCTTGAGGCGTATTCTGAGTGTTGATAATATAACCGTATAATATAATATAATGCGATATAAATTTATAACAGTATAATGAGTGTTGATTTAAATTAAACTTTAATACACGACAACTTTGTTCATAAATTCATATATTAAATTGCTATCAATCGGCTATATAATAAGTATTTTAATGACAATTACTCCAAAATTGATAGATTTTTATCGTTATTTTTATTTTAATCAATAGCAAACATCGTCATCATTGATTATTTGAGACTAAATTACGTTAAAAAATTTATTAAATGTTCTCTTACTCGTACTTGTTGTCAACAAATTCGAATAGGGTAAACAAGGTAGTGTTGAGTTACAAAAAAATTATGTTATAGATCGAATTACGTTTATAGTTCTGGATACCTACCTACGTGTTTAACGGAAAACCATTTACAAGTAAAAATGTAATTTAATACTATTGACATAATATAATCTCAATCTAGGTACTTATTTTAAATACATTCTCGGCTTTAAATATTGTAATAACGGGAAAATAGGTCAAGTGAAATAATGTTTATTAAACGACCAAAGCAAAATCTCAGTTATAGTAACCGAGTACACTTACCATGTATCTTATTTCGATAAGTAACAAGCCATTATTTTATAAAACCACTTCATCGATGATTTATGCTATGGATAACTTCTACCATTTTTCTTATTTTTTTTTTTTAGTTACATTTTTTTGCTATATTTATATTTACGAACTTACTTAAAATGGAAACGATATCAAATAAAAGATCAATAATATATTTTCTAACGTTTAAAATATATATATATATCATTCAATACATTTTTATAAACATGATTTTATAATATAAAGTTTTGTCACAAATTTGTATATAGTGTATCTAATTACTTTTATTCTAATTACTACAAGCTGGTTAAATTAAAGAAATATTATCTGTCAAATGATGTAGTATAATTCGTAGTATGTTAATAATAAATATTTTGGTACATTTTATTAAATTTCAAATCAAATATGCAAAAACACATATGATAACGCAATAAGATTAAATAATAAGCAAGTTTTTTGTCTTTAAAGCGAATTATTTAATATTTTTGATTTTTATATTTATCGATCAATTGTCTTAAAATAATAATAACAGTTACAATAAATTGTAACTACATCATGTAATGTATAATCTTTTTTTTATTAATAGATGTATTTGATTTTCCGTTTATTAGGTACATCAAATTTCGTAAAAATATCGCGGAAAGAAATTTGAAAACATAAAAGTTATTCCGAAATAAATTAAATTCGCGACAATTTTTAAATTACTTGGACATTTATTAGCGAGACATCATACAGAGAATAGATTCGTTTATAATTTCTACGATTTCACGAAATAATATCATCCATTCCTCCAAATATTTTGATCTATACTAAGGTCTCACAAACTATAAACTGTTAGTTAAGTGGTTTTAGATTGTCCAACCAGTAGCAAAAGCCATTATTACTTCCCTTATCAATCAAGTGTAAAACTTTACATA
Source organism: Geopemphigus sp. TES_GeoC_2020 (assembly GCA_025469175.1). Classification (NCBI taxonomy): domain Eukaryota; kingdom Metazoa; phylum Arthropoda; class Insecta; order Hemiptera; family Aphididae; genus Geopemphigus; species Geopemphigus sp. TES_GeoC_2020. Next base: position 7,476 of record JAIPRN010001557.1, read on the forward strand.
GCAAGGAGCTTCGTTAATGACACTAATGGTTTTAGCCTAAATGTGTCTTCACACTATCCGTACCTCTTACACCATATAGGTAATACGTCTAAATTTAGGGAATACGTCGAATGGATTGTGCATATTGATTCTCGGGATCCAAAAATTGACCACTTGTGTGTTATCCCTAAAGGTTTTAGACCACCGTGTGTATTTATACCTCTTATGTAACACTGGAACGAAACGTCATTACGTAATTATACGCATTAGAATGGTGTACGATCTACAGTTGTTCCAACATTACTGTAACAAACACAACTTTGTAAACGATTTAGTCGTCAAAAGGCGCAATTTCGATTTTGAATTTACAAAGGGACTAAGCAATTTCAAGTTAAATAAAACACGCTTCATGCTCCCCTTACGTAGAACAATTGCGCACCATCGTTTATTGCCGTACTTACATAGTGATCCTACGGACGATATTACCGGCCATTTTTATGGACGAAACATAGATTACATAGGATAACATAGATTATCCTACGATGTGCGTTCGGTTATCGAACTAGTATTTTATCACGACGGTATATTCCTAAAATTTCCAATATTTTATGTCCGAACAAGTAAATTAATAAAATTAATATTTATCGGACACACGCGTATGTGTTTCTAGTTGAATGTATTTATCGATAATCGCACTTAGCTACTTCATTATCATATAAAAAAAAAATTAATTCGAAACTACGTAATATAGGCCGTTAAAAATATCTCGTACGAACCGTCAAAATGCTCAACATTAATTGAAAATGAAATCATTATATATCCCGTAAATCAAATATATATATATATATATATATATCATGTACAGTATCATATATTAATAATAATCATGTAGAGTTTATGATATTTGTCTGTAAATTGGAATATACGATGAAATTAATACGCGAGGGTGAAGATTAACATACATAAGGGAAAGACCATTTTGGAAATTCGCTTTTATGGATTTAGCTAACAAATGTCTCCTTCTTGAATTCCGCTTAATCAGACTCTTGATTTTACTGAAGTAACTATTGTACTATCGTACAAATATTTAAAGACCTACATAGGGAATATGCTTTGAGATGGCATTTTATTGATCAATTATTGACTTCGTCGAACAATCGAATAACTACAGTTACATCGCGACATATATATATTGTCAAACGGATTCAATATTTACCGGAATGTTTGCTCGTCAAAAACTACATCGATTAATTTCGATAATTGTACATTTCGTTCGTTGAGTTTGCCAACGTTTCACGCCTGAAATTGTCAAGGAAATATATCAAAACGCGGTTTATAATTTCTAAATAATTTTTACACGTTTTTCGTATATTTGGTAGTTGTTGGGGGTATTTTTTTTGTCGATATTTCGAAAATTGTAACGATAATATTACAGCGAATAGAAATCCGTGCTTATCCGTGCCATGACGCGTCGTATTAATGTTGTGAATATACTTATGACGCTTAACAAGTGTTGTTAACTATTTTAGTGAAAAATGTTTAGTGAATTCTTAACTGTTATTTTACCTATTGTATTTAATTGAAAAACTCAAAAACGAAACAAACGTATAACATACACAATGAGATCCGTGTACCCGTAGAATAATTACAATCGCATTGGGAAAACTACGCTATGGCGGTTACGGTTCAAAGTTTTTTTCTTCGTCGTCCGGTAAACAATGTTACGGAACTTAAGGGCGTTGCGCGATAGTCATCTGTCACTAATAAAATATTAAGTTACGTAAATGTTTTGCATAATATAGTGGGAAAATATAAGTATTAACGATAAATATAATTATTCCTTTAATTTAAATATTTTTATGTTAATTTCGTAAAACGAATAACCGCCGCGGAATCGGGCCCCACTTTCATTTTTTAGTCAGGTTTGTTCGTTTTTTATTATTAGTCAAATTCGCTTAATATTTGTGGTTTTAATAATTGTTTCTCTCTCGGAATACAGCTAGAGCCTTTTAAAAGTTATACCCGTTGCGGCACCGAAGTGCCCGTAGATTCCAGTTAGCTAATTCGATACAATTTATTATGATCCAATAATCTCCGAAATAACGTACCGGTCCCGTGTACATTAATTAACGAAAGGATTTGGGCCTTTTTTCCTATTAGCGGAACCGATACGGAAAATATTGTGTCGAACCGTCGGTGTGTACATTCGCGTTCTAGGTCGTCTGGCATGGGGTATAATTATTGTCCCGTAACGCACTTTTATTCGGTTAGTACGCGCATTTTGCCCCGTAACGTCGCACAATCATCGTACGGGAATGTCGATTATTATTTTATACGTCCGTGTTTTTTTATTCGTTTATTTTATAAGTCGTTCATGCGCGCACTGTACGTTTGATATCACTTCGCGTGAGCCGTTTACGAGCTTTGTGAACAATACGCTCGAACGAAATACGTTTAGCAAAAAAGTACGTACGCCGTCGATATGCTCGAAAATCCCATTCGCGGATGATATATAGAAATGAAAAAACGTCCTGTAACTATTCGTACGCACTTTCGCGTTATCCCGATGTACGGCGTTTTGTCGAGAAATAACGAACGTGCGCCCGCCGTAATTCGTATCAAACGGTGTATGATCGGCGGTTCTACGTACGATTCGGAAATTCCCTAGCGCACGTATGCCTTATCGTCGTGTTAATCGTCATTTTAATCGTATTTCAGCGTCGCGTTATTCGGTGCTGATGCGACGATTCGTAAACATACAACGGATATTACTACTGTCCACGCCAAGTATAATCGAAAATACCGTTTTCGTATCATAATTTTTAGCGGATAAACGAGACACGTTCATTTCAATTTACCCGTTATCGTTATATACGTATACATACCTATATATACGGATTACTACGTAACACGTAAAAATCGCAAACAACATCAAACGAAAGATATATAATGAAAGGGAAACGCTACGCGACTGTTTGATACGATGGCGCACCAAGTCGCGCGCTTTAATTATTGCCGTTCGAAAGTAATTTTTATTTTAAAAGAATTCACGGACGAATACGCAAATTATTCGCGTCGCCACAGGAGACACGACTCGTTTTCGAGGGCCGAACGTAAATTTTCTTTCGCCGCTTTATAATTTCTATTACCCATACTGGGAGTTTGATACACTGTTTCCTATTAACGTACGTTATTGCTCCATAGACCGTGCACAAGGTAATAGGCTTAAGGCTTTGTTTGTCTGTCAAGGAACTCGTGGCGCTGTTCTTTACCGTAACCGTTCAATGCGAATAATAATATCGACACACTCGCGAGACCCGTTTAAACGGTAAGAACGTATAACGTTAAACGATTAAAGAGCTGGCGGGACCGTTTAATTTTTTTTAAACTTATTATCGTTTAATCTCGCGCGAAATATTTTCAAACTGTTTTGTAAGGTATTCACGATGTGTTATTCTTTAAACAACAATTTGTACACGGTTTTGAAATATGGTATTTGACTTTAAAAAGTCGCAGTTCTTGTACGGGGAAATTTGCATATTATCATGGCGTAATTTATCATGACAATTTACCGTACAATACGCAGGTTTTTTTTATTAGAAAAAATGTGGAAAAAACGCCTTAATTAATATAAACTTTTTTATTTGTCCGAAAACTTTTGCGAAACCTATACAATAATAATTTATTACCACTCCACGCGTTTCATTTTTATGTCAAATAATGAAACTCGCTCGGTGAATAATACAATTTTATTTAAAACGCCGTCGTAATATAATAATAAAAACAATAAATAATCATTTCAAAGTAATTTCGACTTATAAACGCGTATATAGTCGCGCTCGCTTTTCAATTTGTAGTTCCAAATACTTTGAGCGTTTTGAAGTACACGTAATTGTATGAATATGCAGATTCACCATTCGAGGAACTATGTGTATATTTATCGCGCAAAACCGTAAAACCTGTTCGCAATTATAATTTCTTTTCCTGTGTCACCGATATCCAAAATGTAGAGTAGATTATATTATTTTTCCGTACAACTACCAACGGAAATTGAAAATATTGATTAATATTAGATCAAGCCGGTACGTAGTAATTAGTGGCGGTAGCATTAAGTGTGCAATTCTTAAATATTTGCGCACTTAAGGCGAACGTTACATGCGAATTAAAATATTATACACAAAAATTATACGGTTTGGAAAACTTTCATTTTTTGTTTTTTTTTAACGAATAAATTGAGTTGGCCATTTTATGCGGAGACGTCACTCGAATTTATCACAGTTTCTATTAGAAAATAAACGCGATTGATGGCTACGACGTAAAAACGCACGCGGCTTCCGAGAAAATCCCGTTAATCGTTAATTAATATACGAATACGTGTTAGTTTTTTAAAAACCAAACGCGACGCCGAATAATTGTTATAGTCTCGTTAATTAAAAAAAGTGCGCGTTTAAAAAATGGCTCTTGCTCCCTCCCTATGCGCATGAAAAATCCGAGCATTAAAATGCCTTGAGATAACGTACCCTTACGTGCCGTACATCTATCAATCTCGCCCACATAAAAGGCGAGCGTCTACTCGGTCCGACAATTATATGAGATAAATTGGACGAATTTATTAATCCCGCGCTTTTATGCGGTGCCTGCAGGTTTCTCATTGTGAAAACAGCGGTTTTACGCGATTGCGTACTCAATAGGCGAGTGTGTACTACTTTTACGCGTGCACGTATTGTTCCGGCACGGGTAACTCCTACAGCTTATCGAGTCGGAAACCAAACGTTTGCGATACTACGCACGTCCGAAAGGTTTTGGCACTTGAATGGCTGAGTCGCGCGGTCAAGACGACTATTTTCGGATAGTGTGTCGTTTTAGATTTTAGGTGATTTTTTTTTTACATTTTGTTTTGTTTTGTTTTTACGAAAAGTGGAAAACAACCGCGAATAGTAGCGGCTTGACCGATCGAAACGAAAATAAATAGATAAATTGGCCGAAGAAAACATTTGGTGAATAGCGCAAAATCGGAACGGGAAAAACGTTTACAGGATATCGCGGACGAATAATTGAGACGAACGTTAAGCGTTGCGATTCGGAACCGATGGAAAAGAGTACGCGAAAACGATCATAAACAATAACTTTTGTATGTATCGACGAGGTAATTCCGACGCGTTGTCGTCGTACGTTTACGATGTGCAGTTTTGACGGTTACAATGCGATTATCCTTCCATAAAAGTCGTACCGATTTTAACGGTTCTGTCATGACATGTCCGTCCGATCGAATTGTCCGGACTCAATGATCAAAAAGGCGCAACGGTGTTTGAAAATCCCTCGCTCTTTTACGATAATTTACGAAATAGATTCCGCCTATTTGTTCACAAAACAAATAATACGGCGGGTAGTAAATTGTAAACGAACCGATCGCAACAACTTAACGCGAACCGTTGTACGTGCGTACATCTCGAAATCTCCACGCTGTTCAACGCGTTTAACAATTCAAACGAATGTATTAAACGCCGGTCGAAATCATTAGTAGCAATTAACCCTTTTAACTACCTACTGCCGTTGTTTCGTAAAACATAAATGGTTTTTTTCGCGTATAAACGATGCGCGTGTGTAGTGTACACTTGGATTTGCACGCGTAATAATAATAAGTACGTCGTAGACATTTTCTAATTTTTCGTATTATTATCGTTGATAACTTGGAAAAATTAAAACACCTCGTATGGAGTTTAAATTTAATTGTTGTCGTTATTATTCATTTTTTTCGTTTCAAACAATATTCCTAAACAATATGTTTTTATTTAATGAAAAAATAACGAGGCGACTACTCCATTGTTCGTATAGTAATTTGTTTTCTTTTACACCTTGGAAACGCGGTACAATAGGTGACGGTAAAATGTTTTCGGTTTCAAAGGCATTTTTGCATAAACAATTGGCATTTACCGTTATAAAATTGTATTTGCTTTTTCCTGTTAACGCTTACAGCGTTTTCATTGCACTACGTATGCTATAATAAAACCTCCCGTTTATGAAAATAGAATTATATTACGAAAACTACGATTATTGGCAGGTTAAAGAAAAGTTATTAACTATGTCGACAAGGAACGTAATAATTCTAAATCACCTGACGTTGTATGTTGATAATTAAAAAACAACTAGTAACTTTAAAGTTGTTAGTATAATAAACATGTCACTTTTTTAGTAAAGCAATATATATATAAATGCAAAGTAAAGATCGTAAACTTATTATGATGATTACGTTATGTCGATCGATTATTAAACAATTGTATTTTTATTTTGTTAAGGTGACGTTTCACAAATAGATCGCGCTACATATTTGTTTCTTATTAATCGTGATTAACGATCATTTACCAGAAAAAGTTCGTTCACGTTTATCTATTGTTCGTAAATTTTGTCAAGTAGACAATGGAAAACGGTTTCCATAATTATTATACGAATGTCCGTTGATATTACTGATAGTTATTCTCTACGATACAATAAATTAATCGCCAAATAGTAAAACTTCATGTTTCGTACGCATAATTAAAAATTTACAATATTAATATTCCATTCTAAAAAAAAAATATACAAAATCTACTAATTGGAACACTTGCAACATGTCTTATGGTGTATAAGAATAATGATTACGTAACGAATATTACGTGTCATAATGTAAAATAAATCGCGTGATTTCTGGTGAATTAATAATAAATAGCCACATTTTGTGAAGTGTTATGAAAAAAATATACTAGAAGTGTGCGTTAACCACCGGTTTATAAAAATAAAAATAAAAAAACCTCGTTCGTTCCTAACCAATGAATGGCACACACTTATGGGACACGCATTTGCGAATAGTTACGCTAATGCAAAAATATTGCAGGTGCTTTTGAAACTTAATCAATCAACACGTTGAATTCAGCTAACACGAATAACTTATATAACGATGGTTTAGTCCGCTTTGGCACGTTATTGTATTTAACCCACGTTGTTGAACTATTCAACCGATTTTGGACGTCATTAGTAACGCACCCGTTAAATTTAACCAAAACAATAAAGGTCTTCTGGAGACAGTGCATTTATGAATGATCCAATGCACAAACGTAATAACGTTACCCCTAGCAGAGGCCCCGTAGGACCAACTAATAACAGTTTATCCACTTACAACTATCAATTTCGGAACAATTATATTGATTGTAACGTTTTAATGATATACGCATTTAATAAATTATCGTATCGTGTATTATAATACGCTAATACCACCGAAATAATTAAAGAACCAAACGTAATAACAAAACGTGCATTCAGTGATGTGGTAAACCGACGAAAAACTGTTAACAAATAATGGGCGCGCGGACATACAAATTTTCAACCTTGTTACTCAATATTTTACGATTTTTTTAGCTAGGAAAAACACCAAGTGATTATAATATTAAATGTCGTGTTAGTTTATGGTTAAATTAGTTACTACAACTGAATTTCGCGAAAAACCAATTATTATATCGATACGATATGTGTCGACAATTGTAAATTATTGAAAATCGTAAATCATTCCGAATAATGTTATCGATTTTGTAAAAAAAAAATTAAATACCTAATTCAGTTATAAGTAAATTAACTACACTAACGCATCTTTAGAAAATACGTATATGGAAAATACTCAACGTTCCAATAAGCTATAATGATGTAATTAATAAAAACTTATTTTCTTTAGTTTATTCGTAAAATACGAAATATTATAAAACAAAACTTCCGAATTTTTTAATAAATTATTAATAAAATTATGTTCTTCCGTTTATATCATTATATTAAAGCTATTGTAAAATAAATTGTTTAAATATATTATGTATTAATAAATGATAAATTAATTCTAGCGTTAAAGTTTAAAGATAATGGCTTTAGTATTTGGCTTTTTTATTATTAATGAAATTTAATAACGTGTAAATATTGTTTGAAGTAAAATCGTTTTAAACTCATACTGGAATTCTACGAAATAAAATAAAAATTCCGTTTACTCTGAAAACGTCGCGCAATGATTTATTATTCTTGCCTTTCACATATCCAACAAAATATTAAATACTCGTTTAAGTGATCATTCACAAATGGAAAAAACTTAAATGATTCAGATCAAAGGCATTAAGTGTAAATAAATACTAAAATCATTTTTGAAGATGTTTTTAGCCATTCCTAATACACAGTTGTTTCCGAATATAACGTAAGTGTATCTGGTTTGAAAATGAAATGTAATATTTTCGTCACGCTACAATATTATTTCAAATTTTCGTTAAAAAAAAATTAGTTACATACTATTATATTATTTTATCTAGAAAATAAAAGACTACTAAAAAAAATTGATTTCTCAAACTTTCGTCGGTATTCCGAAAAATAATCAAAAATTTAACGAAAACTGTTAACTTTATACTATGTAAAATTAAAACGTTAAGTAATGTTGGAAACATAAATACTCGGCGATAACATTTATTCAATGTAATTTAACATTCTATCCAAAATTGATTTATTCTTACTTGTACATATTACAACGTACATGATTAAGATGCAGTTTAATCAACATCCACGCTAATATTAAATTATGATCTAACTTTTAAAATGATATCAAGCTTCAAAGAGTTAATTAAACTAGTAATCTAAGTATATAGAGCGCTTTCAGTTAAATCCATTTTACAATTATCTAATTTAAACTTATATTGAATCTGTTAACTAAACAAATCACGGACATCTCCATAACTCTAAATTAATACTATTTTAGAAATTGGATTTTTTTATCAAATTATAAGATTTCTATAAACTAGTTGGGGATATATCTTGATTTTTGTTTATTTTTGATTTTTCGCAGTATTATCGTATAAATTTGCTGTAAACGTGTCATGAAGAATAATCTTAAAATTGTCACATTTTAATATCACCAGCCAAATATGATTTACTGGAATAAAAGAATTTTTAATTTTTTTTTTTAAATTTCAAGTAAAATAAAGTACGCGTTCGTTTTACAAAATAAGTTTTTTGTCTGTAAACACTTTTTTGTCTAATAAAAGTGGTTTCTTAAATCATTATTAAAAACAAAAATCTCGAGAATTTTTTGAAAAAACACCAATTATCTTTTCACATATTTGTTTCGAACGTTAAAATTTTCGTAATTTTTAAGAGCTTAAATTGTAATCCATGCTTAGATGCATGTATATACTATTTTATCCGCGTTAATTATATTCAATAATTATAACGAAACTACTAGTGTTGTTCGAAATATTTTTTTGAATTCGAAGATTTATCGGTGCTATCGACTTCAAAATGACGATAAAATTCTAAACTCTCCGTGTAAGCAACTCAAAACTTTAATCTCAGTACCCATAGTTTATTAAAACTTATTTTATTCTTTTGTAATGAGCCATTACAGTATAAGGAAACTAACCGTAATATATTATATTACGTTCAGTACGAAATTGATTTTTTTTACTTTGCATTTTACTATGAATATAATTATTTACACTGATAGCACGCTGTAAAAAATGGTATAAATATACATCGATACATTGTAGGAACGCAACGTGGTCGCGGCTATTGTACAGCGATCTTGACATAGATTGAAAGTCGTAATAAAATCATATTTATCGCTTCTGATGGGATATATCGCGACGTTGTATCAATGATCTTAGATGAATTGATCGCATTTCATTTGACTTTGGATAACGTTGGCCGTGCACTCCATTCAAATGTTTCCGTTTAATTAGGCAAACATACTGCTAATCACGACCGTTATTTTGTCGAACAGTTAAAAGTTTGAATATTTTCCGAGGTTAGAAAATTACTACCATCAAAGAAATCGTTCACGACAAACGACGAGTTCCGACGTCGGCAAAGTGGACGGACTTTCGATAATTTTTTCGGTGCTTTTTTCTTCGTTACATTTTGTGTAATTTGTTTTTTAAATTTAACTAATTAATTCGGCGTTACTTCTAAGGAACAGCCAAATGGTGGCGATCGATTTCGTAGTGACAATATATGTAAATGTTTTTGGCTCACTAAGCGGAATGCTGATAGGACAAAGTTGTTTAACATAATGTTATTTCGACCGTCGTTATATTTATAGCAATCGATGGAAGAATTTGACGTCGACACCACGCTAGTACGGCACGTGCCACGAAAATGGCGCATTTTAATCAAATTTTACGTATCATCGCTAGGTTTTTGTTCGACTACCGGGACGTCACTAAAACACAGGTCATTTTTTATAACGACGTCTGTTATATTCGAAATATAAGTATATCGGCATTAGACGCTCATGAAAGGTTTGAAAAAAATGATTAACATCCGGCGCGATTATAAATATTTAAAAACCATACTTTTCATTCACATTTTGCGTAGTTTTTTATTTCAAGCAATTTTTATCGATACTACACAACATTCGAAGTATTTTGCCAAGGAAAATGACCTAGCGAAAATTATCGTTCGTCAATACCATAGAATACTCGAAATAAACATACATTTTTCATACTTTTATAGTTTTATTCCATAGTATATTATAATATACGATCATATAATTGTTACTATATTTTGCATCCCTTCGAAATGTTTGTAACGATAATAATACACACAATAAGAGTCTTCTATTTGAGTAAACGTTTAAAATAATCGTTATAATAATTTCACTTATATTTAACGTTAATATATCTTTTTAAAAATAATTTAGCACCAACAACCCCGGAACCAGTAAATTATTATCCGACACACAATTTGGCTTCAGACCTAATAGATGTTTAAAACAGACTATTTCTTCAATATTTACGGTGAATATTAAAAAAATATATATATGTAATATCTCTGCAACTTAAGGGAAATCCTCTATCGTTTATTCAAAAAAGTATATTAAGACGCTTTCAAAGATATGAAAAAATCTAGTTCATTATTTTCACGATATTAGATAATTGACGTCAAAGAAAATATAATTTATTATCGATTGGTACAATGGTTAACATGTATGAAATTCAAAACAACAAAATTAAGAAATAAACAATCAAATTAAAAATGATATAACAATATGTTCTCGTGTATATTGTGTTTATTGTGTTTATAAAAGTGTTAGTACTACTATATGGTGTTCGTTTTAACCGATATTTTATAAGCCTTAATTTACGAATTAATCGAATCGATAAATTAATTACGCGCGATAAACCAATTAATAACGTGCATATCGTGGTACTCGTTGTTGAAGATATCATTAAAACGAATTATTTGTACATATGACACACGGCTTAAGAATAATTTAAAGCTGGCCAATTCATTTTAGAATTGTTTGATCGATTTATGATTTGCCAAAGAAAACAAGTTTATATACGTCAAATGCTTAAATATAAAGCGAAAATTTTTCTCGAATTATTTAGACCACTTTTAAAATATATGTTAATTGTAGATATATTATGACAGAATAAACGTTATTAAACAAATTATTATCACGGCGATAATACAATTTTGAAGAGAAATACATCGTGTATTCCAAACATCTATCGTCTATACTACAATACAAAAATAAAACTAAATTCGATTTTCAACATAAAATAGTTTACTATTAATATTTGTATATTTTAAATATACCATAATTAAATATAGGACGCGCTTTAAATAGTCGTAGAAATTATTAGCCTAATAAAAAATGCAAAACAGCGTTTGTCGTATAAAATGTCGGTATTAACGTATTCTTGTCTTGTGGTTTTATTAACAGTTTTTTACTTAAAATGGAAAATATTTCAATTTGTTACAATTGTCATTTCTTTATACAAACGTTCATAATTTTTATATTTTTAAATAACGTTTATTTTTTAATACGTCAAAGAATTTAATTTTAATTTAATATTATTCGTTCGTAAATAACGACTAGACGTAAAGTTATAATTTCGCGGTTGATTATAACAAATATTTAAATAGTTATTACGTTTGTAACTAAATATTCGCTCAACAGTCCCTATACTAACACGTGGAATGTATTTTTTTGTCAAATGGACTTCAAATATCACCTGGCTTGAATAAAAAATAATTATAGCGAACGACAGTAATAGAAAATTACACCGTTAATGAAACTATATAAATATGAGTATTAATATATTGACGATCTAGCGAATAATTAATTTATTAATTACTAACAATCGATCGTTCAATGTATATATTTATAATGAGAAAATAAACGTCATGACGTGCTTATAAAATACGTCGATTAATTAATTATATTTGTTAATTCGTACAAGTCGATATTTCATTTTAAAGACTAAAAAAAGCCTAGACAATTCGAACAAAGTTTTGAATGTTATTTTCCTTTTTGAACGCATACGGACTTCAGGAACAATTGCAAACTTGAAATTAAATTTATTGCGTCTTGTAATCTACATATACATAAACTGCCACGATTTCACGAAACTTTATATTTGAATAATATACGCGCGTATGATCGAAATAATGTTCTATTTTTAAATTCGGTCACTTTAAAATCTGTATAATAATTATTACAATAAAGTTTTAATTAATTTTATCCGCGATTTAGTTTATCGGTAATGTGATAAATCGATTATGCACAAACAGGTTATGACAAAAGTTATATTTTGACCGTACCTGTACAAAAATGCGCGAAGACGTACCGATATAATATTTATTTTACGAAACCGGAACTACTAAATACTTATACGTTATCAACGCCAACGTTTTTCGGCTAATCGAAATTATGTACAACTTGTTTTACGTTAGCGGAAATATCTAATCACGTGAACTGATTATGCTCATACAATGGGAATTAGTTAAAATTTTAATTTGTATTAAATAATATTGTGAAGCCGTTTAAAATATTTTGACGGCCGATGTTACGATTTATAGTTTTTAATATTGATGTACGTCTTAAAAAAACAACCGTATACAAACAAAAAAGTGAACATTTGAAATCTAAATATCGATAATAAGTCAAATGTTGACACAGAGACATTATTCTTCTTTCACCATGATTATTTAGTTTTTAAACAAATTGAAAACTAAAAAATGTAAGTAATAATTACAAAAGCAATCAAAGAAGATACTTTCTAAAAGTTATCAAATTCTTACAACTTCGGTAAATTGAACTTTTCTTACACTTAAGCAATCTATCTTATTTATAATATTTAACACGCTTATTATGTATTACGAATATTTTGGCAGCTATTCCAAATCTTACTCTTGGGATTTTGTAGTTGAGTTATAACATTTTAAAGACGTTAGAATTAAATTAGTACACTGTACAAACATTTATAATTTCAATGCATTTAACATCGTTCAATTAACATAAAAGTAGCGAGTTAAAAATGGTAACAGAAAATATGTGCCAAATGTTTATGAATTTATTTATTGAATAAATATGATTATCCAACAACAAGTTATACCAAAATTATCGGCAGTTACGTTCTGTGTTTTACCATATAAGAATTTTGTTTATAAAGAAATATGTAATAGAATGGTACAAATATCAAATATTTAAAAAAATTCAAAATATTTTTATTAATGAAAAATAAAATTAAGAGATAAAAAAATATTACATTTCAGAAATTGTTTGTCGTGGAATGATAATATAAAAAAATTAATAATAATGGAATAATGTACTTGGATAGCCGAAAAAATATTATGGAATTTAGGGAAAACTCTGTATCGTTTAAATTATTTTTCGAAATTAATAAATGACCACATAATATTATTTTAGTTTAAATCGGATGTCAGTAAAAATATCTGATAGAATTTTATCCAATTAAATTTTATAAACTAAATAACATATGTTGTTTTACCTAATTGTTATACATATATTATTAATAAGCGTTTCACATATATTTTAAAACCAAATCATACGTACATTAGTTTGTATTTTTTTGAACCAAAAGCAAAATAACCTTATTCGTTAATGGATAATATGCGAAAAAAGGAATGCACAAATAATATTATATTGGGTTTAAAACGTATGAGTATAAAACGTTTAGCTCCCTATTTTCGATCATTATTTAACGAACATTTACATTAACGAGATTGAATGTTTAAAAGCTTTAATTAAATTAAATTAGATTTTATTAATTACACACGTAAGTGATTTACCGATAATCTAGTACTAATAATAAAACAAGGGTTCGGCTCTTAAAACAAATCGATCTAATGTTGTTTTCTCGCTGAATATTTGAAAACGTTGAAAAATGTTTTAAAGATAAGTTGTTTAGCAGTAGTTTAGTTACAAAAAAAAATGATTAAAAAACATTTTCAAATGAGAAACATTTTTACGGAAAACGTTATTTATTTTTAGATTCTAAGCAAAATGGAGTTTATGTTAGTTTTACGACGACGTTTTTGGTTTATCGGCACTTTTTGTCGGATAGAAGATATGCATCAAATATGTCAAACAACTATAGGTCGAAAATTTGACACAGATGGTATTCCAGAAAGGTTTTTCAATTTTCTCAATAATTTAAAAACGTGTAAAAATAATGCCAGAAAAAAGTGAAGAAATTTAAATAAGTAGAACAGCTCGCGACAAAATCGATTTCGGTTATTATTATTTTGGAAATAATTTTGAAAGTTTTTGCATTATATTCGATTATTTATTATGGCGTTATTTAGGCGTGAATATTTAAAATAATAAATATTTGTTTTCCCGTAAATATTAACGAAATAAACGCAATTTTCTTTTATAGAAAATAATCCACATTTTACGCCTTATATTATTTAGATATTTAATACCGTTTTTAGTCTAAATTAGATTATGGATTTCTCTTTAACGGATATTTTTCTGTAAGTAATTTAAATCAACCATACTAATTGTACGTCAACGTTGTCTAATCTAAATGAAACTGACTTTAATCAAATACCGAACCTATGACATCTTAAAAATGGTACACTTTTTATGGGCTAATTTTAATTAGGTCATTTTAAAACAATTATTTTGTATGTAATTCGTCAAAAGTTTTGTTTTCCAAAATTTTAATAGTAAAAACGCCGCGAACAAACTCTATACCCGATGAATTACGTAAAATCAAAGCGTATTAAAACTGGATGTTGTATAAATATTTTACGTTTTAATATGTATATGTTGAAATATATATGTATAATAAACTTAATAAGACATATTAAGCGATAAAATGTTTTTGAAAAATATTTTTTATTCCGATTTTCGCGTTTAAACAAATTAACTTACCCGATTTACTGTGAAATAACAATATTAATAATTATAGCGGTAAAAACTTTTTCGTTTTCGTCAGAATTCAATTAATCATAATGTACATGTTAAACAAACACACGAGGTGCAACGCAACAGTGCTGTTTGCTTTTGGTTGAACGACGATAGATTTACTGAGTTCAGTCATAAAGTTTCGGAAGTCTGTAGTTTACTTTGGATGGTTCAAAGAGATTTTCGGACGAAACGAAAGTATCACAAAACAAAAGCAAAAAAAAACTACACGTGGCACTAGAAAATTTCGTTGGACGTTTACCAAATAATAAAGTATATAATATTTTCGCGAATTTTATCAATTTGTTCTCGTATTAACTTTCGAAATACCGTCGCGTCCACGCCGCGTTGATCGCGAATCGTATCGGTATTTTGCTTATCGAAGATGTTCGTTATACGAATTCTTTACCGTATATGTTGCGCTACCCAAGCGCCACCACCATCACCATCGCTGTTATGCGCGAATTACGTGCGCCGAACGCTTCCGATGTTTCCGGTTGGACAAACTTTGGTCGTGACCACCATAGATTTCGGTACCTACCTAACAAAGTTTTACTGTACGATTCGCCAACGACTGCACTGCAGTAAACTTGGTCGTCGCTCCGTTTTAAACGTATTAAAAAAACCATTACTTCCGCCAGACAATTTAGGAACAAAAACCGCGATTAATAAGAGAAATAATGTTCTTTATATATCTTATCTAATATAAAGGTTATATAATGACAATAAAAATATGCGACTGAAATACAAATGTATATATATATATATATATATATAACTTTATTTTTTGGTCGTTAAAAAAGTCGTTCGTTTCGTTAAAGTTGGTTTAAAACGTCGTTTAGTTTAAGTTTTATTTATGAATATTATTACTAAAGTTATTTCCGATAAAATATGAAACTTGTAACTACACAGTTACGTATATATGATGACGTGTGGTTTTTAAGCATTTGGTTAATTGAAAATTAATAATAATCATTAATAAACTATCGACTGTTTAGATACGTACTATATTCAATATATTATTAATAAAAAGGAAAAGTAATCGAAATCAAACGTTTGACTTTTATTAATTCACATTATGTCCTTATATTCCATAAGACTAACTTTTTACGTTCTTATTTAGTTTTACATTTGTAATCCACCGCTGTGCTACTGAATTCTTTAAGAGATGTCGAATACATAAAATAGATTATAAATTATCGATTACAATTTTATTTCTGTAATATATCATCAAACCACGAATTTATTTATTATACTTTCATCGAGAACCATATTTTTAAATATGAATGATTGAGATTCAGTTCTGTTGGCATTACGCACCCTTATACGCATATAAAATAGATATTTTCGTTCTAAATTCAAATATCTATAATTTCTAAAAGTATGAAAATAAATTTAATAAATAAATATATTTAAGCGATTGAATGTGTACGTTACATAATAACAGAGAATATGTAATTAACATACCTTTCGTTATAGCTTATGAAATAATTAATGTGACTTCAAACATGAAATGATTTAAATTAAATTAAAAATATTTTTTACGGATAATTCCCTAGTATCAGAAGACTAAGTCAAGATCAGTCAGATTAAAATTTTAAAATATACGTTGAACAAAACATATTTTTTAAGGCTTTTAAAATTGAACATAAAAAATTTGATATTTAGTTATTCGTGTCCATGGTTGCCATGGTACCTCAAGCTTAATCGAATTTCTTGAAAATTTTCCCATTTTCAAGACACAAATAAGTCTTTGTCGCTTTTTTCTCTAAAAAATAAATGTCAATTTCTCACATTGCGATTGTAAAGAACAATTTTTTTAACGAATTTAAATTTGTTATATATCTGTAAAAATATCGTAATAAATATTTTGTTTTTTATTTATCGTCCCGGATGTTTTAAAATATAATAACACCCTTTAACGTTCGACACTTGTCAATTAAGTAAATATAAACTTTTGGTTTTTGACTAACAGTATAAAACTGTAATAATAAAAGGTACTGAAATGACGTGGCCACATACGTACAGCGAAAAAAAAATCACAAAATTAACGAAAACAGCTATTATAAGGAGTCAATAATTTTATCCGAAATTCTTGAAGCGTAAACGATAAATTAATTTTATGGATACCTTTCTGAAAAATGTCTACTTATGGATCAAAGTGAAATAAAAATAATGAGAGATCCAATGTAGAAAGGTTTTGTCTCCGTGAAAGTTATGTCAGGGCATTGCATCCCTTTGCACTACATTTAATCCACATTATTTTCCCTTGAATGCTCACTATACCACAAACCCTTTATTAATGTTCTCGTAGTACGTCGACTCTTATGTTACAATATAGACTTGTTTCTTATCATAAGTAACAAAAATAATTTCTGGGTATCACATTTCATATATATATATATATATATTAAAAAATATACTATGCCAATATTATATAATAATAGTAAATCAATCACGGACTGAGCAAGATTTTTACATTCATCGGTTATCACGAACGTTCAATATTTTAATTATTCGCATTATTTCTATTCGTTTTCCTTTTTGCGTAAGATTTCCATCAATCGATTACGTGTTTTTATTCTTACGCAGTTTACAAATTTGATTCGAATTTTTTCGTTTGCTTTTTACTTTCAACCCAATGTAACTATGTTTCGTTATAAATATAATATAACGGGTAATCTAATTTAAATTTTTTCGATTATTCACGCGTGATCATAACAATATTCAAAATGATATTGTTTAAAGGGTGAATCGTATTGATATTGATTGAAATAATGATGATGATAATAATAATAATAATAATAATTACTACCGTTTATTTTATTCGCGCGGTCAAACAAAGGTTATTTATCGCCTGTAAATATGCATAGATGACAATAATGTATTCGAAATTTACAAATTTTCTCGAAATACTAACTCGAATTACAATGCATTTGTGATTAAAAAGACGATTCTGCTCGAAAGCAATTCATAAACGTAATGGTGACGCATATTTTCCCTCGTGAATAATACATTATTACATAAAAGCACGGTGTAATATTATATACGAGTGTTACACTGAGACAGTGTTTTGTCTAATTCATAAGTTAATATAACATGGACTCATTAAAACGTTATGCTTTAGTTGGTTAAATGAATTATGCAAAATTTCTATTAATTATATTTCACACAGTTTCGTTACTAACGATTTCAATAGATATTTCATACGAACTAAATAGACGTATTAATTACAAGTATTATGTAATATATAGATTCTTATAATATCGTTTTACTAATAAAAAACTTTTGTTACAAAATCGATTAACGGATTTTGACGCCAAATACTACATATAAATAGACGTATTTCATTGTTTATATAAAATCCCTATTGTTTTATAACTGTTCGCGATAATAGTTTGTTTTTATAAAATATGACGAATATGTGTACATAATTAGTACTCAGTTTTGATAGACAAATACAAAACGAGTAAACCGAAATGTTTTATTAATTCCAATAACGTGGAAAACACAACAAATCGTTTGTAATTCGATTTAATAATAATCGTCGAAATTGGACAAATATAATACGCATAAAATTTAAAAATACATAACTGTATTCGTGAAAATATAATAAAAATGTATTTTCTCTCGATGGAATTTCGTCAAGTTATAAACGAACATGTTTATTCGTAATGAAAATAAATATTATTGTAAAAAGAAGACTCATTAATTTTACTACTGAACTCGTAACTTACGTAACTAATATAGGAATATAAAACGCGATATTGAGAAAACCCGAATAAACTATACTCGTTTTATAGAAAAATGTATCGTTAACTTCGAACACCAACGAATACCGACGTTTCGCGTTACAAATATTTATCTTTATTTTAGTTATAATTGTCGTACGGTATTCGTTGAATAATATCAAAGTGAAAATTTGGAAAGTACATTTTTCGACAGGGGAAAAAAAATAATTAAACCATCTTAAAGACCTTTTTAACGTTCAAATTTCAGGGCGCATTAAAACCGAATCTGATCGTACGGCGGATATGCAATACGTATTATGTAATAAGACAATAATAATAATAATAATAAAAAGACCAAAAAGCAATTCATCAATTCTCAATTGAATGTACCGAATGAAATCGTTTTATTATAAAAATATTTTTTGCGATACGATTGATTGGATGCGTGGTGATAATGTAATTATTGTGCACGATTACAATTGCATATAAATATATATATATATATATATACATAATATTTCGTACAGGGATACAATCAAAAAGGCAGAACACGTCGCGCACGTTAATGGAGTGACTTAGACACGGTTGGGCGAAGTAAAACGATGGTGGTACGACGGACGACGGGTGAAAATTATAAAACGCGAAAAAAAATAATAATAAAAAAAAATAGAAAATATAAAGTAATAGTCGGGCTGGGGAGGGCAAGGACGATCGCCGCAGAAACGTCTCGGACGACTTCCCCGAGTGCCAGCCGTCGTCGTAGTCATCGTCGTCGTCGCCGTTGTCGTCGTCGTCGTCGTCGTTGTCGACTTCACACATTTTGTCGACGGTCCGGCTACGCGCTACACTATGATGCCGGTGGAGATTTCACGTGTCCGCTAAGCCGGATCCTACTAAACCGCCGCCGCCGTCGCCGCACGATAACATTTTCGCGACAAATAAATGTACGCCGTACGACGACGCACGTTTTGAAAAGAAAAACCAAAGAATTTTTATTATTTATTATCCTCGCGGAAACGACTACAAAACACGTGAGTAGACACACACAAACCTTCGCGTAATGATACGATTTCTTATAAAATGGCACTTTCGTCCGACGTACGTTACGCAACGAATTTTTTTTTGAAAATATTTATTTTTCACTGCGCTCGTTAATATTTCTGAGAAGGCTATTGTTTTTACGAGCTTTTTCTCCTTCTTTTTGTTTTTACAGCCGTGTTTTTATTTTCGTTTTCCAGTTTAAAACTTTACTTTTTACGACCGCGTGAAAGACAATAATTTCGAAAACCGTCGGATCGACAACGCTATCATCCTCCCACCGGCTGGGGTGGTGAACCAGCAGGCGTCAATCGAATTCTTTTCAGCGCTAAAAACCGTAGCGCGAACATGCATTTGGGGGCGCGTTCCGACCGTTATTATCCGCTAATGAATTAAGAACACAACGATAAGTCGAAGTATACGCTACTAAGTTACAGTTCAAATGTGCATCGAATACGACGTTTTTAAAACGTCGAATTCCATTTGTTGTCCCGGTGGTTTGTGTTTTGGCGCCAAAACTTTTTTGCGAATATAATAAAAATCGGTCTCCAATTGTATGTACAACACGAAAATACGGAGTGTGACAACAATGGTTTCGATAATATTCATTGCCAAACGTCGCCGTGTAAATCATTGACGCTAATATTCAGGCGTAAGGTCACCGCGAACACGCATTCTACAGTGCGGATGACGTGATTGGAATATGGCACACGCTAAATTCAAATTCTGTTGTGATACGCTTACCTACACACGATCCATCATAAAATTATATACGCAAAACTCATTTCATGAAGGTCCGAAACAGCAGGTTGGCTGGCTTGTTATGAAATTAACGGGGGTTTTGTCGCGGAGTTCAAATGAAATTTCCCACCTCGTTTTAGTGCACGAAATTCTGTCATTTCAAGAATTTAATTAAACTGTTCGAGAATTGCCCGTGTTTTCGAAATCGTTAATTGTCCAAATATAATGAATTTCATCGTTAATTTACCGACGAAATTGTATACACTTACAACGTTACGACGTGTGGTGAACAATTTATTGTTTACAAATTTATTTTAACAAAATAATTGTTTTTTTTATTTTTGTACTTTAATCAAAATATATTTATTCCGTATAAATATTAATATATATAAATATAAATATTCGACGAATCGATAAATTAGTATTTCAGTGTTATTATACTATCTATATATACACATACACACACCTTGTCATATTTTTGGATCATTTTTCACTTATTATCACTAATTCATCAATAAATATTAACTAGTTATTAGTTGATTCACTACAATTAAACCAATTATTACTTCCTAAACTCCATGAAATAAAAATTACACTTATTCGAAAAAAAAATTAGGCCCCTATAAAATGTCAAATCGATTAAAATTATTATTTATTTGAAAAATATCGAAAAGAGTAAATAATTTTATTTTGTTATCGTCAATAAAACAACTTGTATATAAATATATATATATACATATACATATACATGTACACAAAATTAATTTATTAACTAGTACTATGAAAAATCCATTCGAAAAGAAAAAACAATAATTTTATGTTTTTGAATTAAAGTAGAAACAATTGAAATTATTTTTTCATACAAACAACTTTTTTTTATTGGCTTAGTACAATATTTTATTCAAAATGTACCGTAGTATACATTTTTGACAACCAAATAAAAATCTATAATTAAAACCTATGAATTATTTTGCAGAGTATTATTCTGACTTGTAACATTTACTCGCGATTATGCATACATAAACATAATGATCTTTTTTCACGTGCGCACGTTTTTCGGTTTATTTATTAGGTTTAGTCATCCGCGTGAATAGAAAAAGCTTGGTGTCATTGGTACGGTGGTAGGTGTATATCACAACTTAATAGGGATTTAAAACGAATCTTAAGTAAACGGCGTAATTTTTTACATCCAAAATATTAATTCGGCAAAATAACATCGTCCGTACTTAATTTAAACGGTTTTATAAAACGTCTTAATTCGGTCATAAGTAACGACTTTTTTCCATTGTCTTAAATTATTACGAGATTTCGCGGATCCTTTCTCGGAACTTTTATAAATTTGGATATTATTTTTAATAATATGACTTAAAAATAAAGGATTCCTGAAGACGACATGCCGTTACCGTACTCGTATAGCCGGAGCGAAATTTACGACATTTCGGATATTGTACTAGTGGAGCCGGTGCAATGACCATATGTTTCTATGGCGACGGCAACTAGAGTAATTTATTGCTCGAAATCATCGCACCTGTGTGAAAAACACGAAGAGAAACACTGTACCCCGTAATTGGCACGCCGCACGCCGCGCTGCCCGGTCCGACTCGCGCCAAAATGTATCGAATTAATAAATATTCCTCGCCAATAAAACGTATCAAGCATAAAATCAAACACAAAATGGTGCACCCGGGCATTTTGGTGGATGATTATTGTAAAATTGTACCGGCGCCGGAATTAGGTTAACGACGCGTATTTTCCGAAAAATAAAAATGAAATCTATGATCGCGTCACGTACTTATTTTTATTTTTTTTATTCCACAATCGAAAATGGGATAATAACGAGTACTCAACAGTTCGATAAACGCATAAAAAAAGAAATATATACGTATATATACGAAAAAGAAGGTAATAAAAAAATCCCCTATTATAATAATATTATAACAATATGAAAACGACGGACACAAAAAGAAAATCGTGATTGAAATATAGCCAGCTCCGTAGCTTTTTACTGAACTTCGTAAGAAGTTTTCGTGCGCGGATTAATAATTACAAAAGTCGTTCATGTCTCGAGTGTTCGACGAGTTAGCGGATCGTTTCGGTAACGATTTTAACACCGACAGTAACGTGTGATTTGCCGCGCGTATTTAATTGGTAAAAGAAAATAACAACGACAATACTAAGGGTCAGAGTCCGAGCTGTATGTTACTGATAAACGAGAATTGAATTTAATAAATAATAAATTATCGACAAGGGGCGCGTTTTCATAACAATTACGTTCCGTATCGTCTTACTACGTTATATTTGGTAAATGATTTGAAACGTACAAAAAATAAACGAAAATATTTTCCCTTAAGTCCTTTATATTGTATATTATCTTAAAACACATTTTCCGGTAAGTGGCAGACGAGAGCGCGAGGGCGTTTGACTCGAAACTTTTCATCTAGGCTTCTTAAAACCAATTTCACAGGCAGTTTAGCCTAATATCTCCGTACGCGTTATTGTAGCGAACGAAAATAAGAGAAACGTCGACATTATTGTGCTTAAGACACACATTTTTTTCCTTCTAGATTAAAAATGTACGGACTTTTATTGGAAAATCTTTCGGAATATATAAAAAAAATCTACGGCGAAGAACGATGGGAGGAGATTCGGCGAATGGCCAACGTGGAACAGCCTAGTTTTAGTGTACACCAAGTTTATTGTGAAACGCTCATTCCAAGACTGGCAAAAAAATCGCAAGAAGTATTTATACATCGTATTTTAATCACGTTTATAAAAAAATGTTTATTGTGCGAAACGGATCGATTTAAAAACGTTGTCGTTATTCTTTTTATAGGTACTCGGAATCACTGAGAAGGAATTCTTTGAACAAATGGGAGTCCACTTTGTCAGTTTTGTCGGCCAATACGGCTATGATAGGGTATTATCAGTTTTAGGACGACACATGAGAGACTTCCTAAATGGTACGAAATAATTTCGAATTCCTCGAATATACATCGTATAAGTACATTCGGTATTCATTCCGATTTAGCGAATTCTGTTCGATGTTACGGGCAATAATTATTGTATTTCCCGGTAATTGTCGAACTTTTCGTGTAAACCGAATTCGTTACCTATATTTCTTATTTATAGAACGGATAGTAACGATTTACAAGTTACGATTTCTTCTATTAATGCGCAACACGAATCAACAACGCATGTCTGACCTTATTAAACATACACACATTAAATATACGTAAACCCCATCTTGTCCGTATGCACTGTAAATTAAACAAACTTTGTTTGCGCATGTGTGTGTGTGTGTGTCTGTGTGTTTGTATGTATGCTATAGAAACTTGTGTATTATATATTATGGATTCATATTAATTGAAAAATTCGGTTTCGTGTTACTTCATATTGTGTGTAACATGACCAGGATAATTTATGATAATGTATTGCAAACTGCGTTGTGGTATTAATGAAATATATGCCGTGACAAAAATACATAGTAGGTAACCATGACGTTATTAAATTAGTACTAAAATAATTCTCAGTGCATATAATAATACATTCAACTATTTACTACATCTGTATGTAGTTACAAATTATATTTAATTTTAACTTTGTTCGATAAAATGTATCGAATAAAACCATTTAAATAGAATTCCAAAATTGATTATTTTGAAATTAAGTACAATATTATTCCTGTATTTGTTCTTAATTTTTTACTTTTCTTAACCTGTATATAATATTCCGTATAGTTTATTGTTCTCTCTCTTTCTCTCTCTCTCTCTCTCTCTCTCTCTCTCTCTCTTAATATTTCATTTGACCCCGTTTTATTTAACTAAATTAACCTAATACTGTAAACTTCGTGCTTCAGCTTATTCTAATATTATGCATTTGTATGCTGGAACAACGGTTGTTTTTCTTTAGGTTAGATGAATATTTACGTAAAATCGAGAATCGCGTAATATGTTCATAATTGTATACACGAATGTGTACCGACAAAAATATAAAGCACGAGGAGAAAATAATATGCACATTGCAGATTGCACTATATACAATAATAAGCCCTATAACAATTTCTTAGGATATTAAAACATAAAACATAATTTATTCCCTTATTTTATAAAATTATGCTTGTGTGTATGTAATTTAATAACTTAAATTAGACTATAAGATTTTTCAAACATAACAACTATGGATTATAAAATGCATTTCGTTTAAAAAACGAAACGTGACGTATTTTTATTTCATTTTTTTACATTTTTTCATAGCCTAATATTGTTTTTATTTAACGTACATTAAAAATGAGAGTGGCGCCGTCCAATAAATTTATTATTTCACGACTATATGTGTGTAATCAATTGATTCGCGTATTTAGGACATAAAAATTAATAACAAAAGTCTCGGCTCGTTATCTAGAGCCAACGTTGGTAACTAAAATTCTACCACGGCTGCCGAACTCATAGTAATTCCGTGAACGCGCTTCCGCTTAAAATGTATCGAACGCATTAACTCCGCTCGGTCGTGTTATATTTATTCATTTTGAAACCACCATGGACAGTCGATATTTAAACGTATTTGATCGTATAATCGTGTTTATAGGTTTGGACAATTTACACGAATATTTGAAATTTTCGTACCCGAGAATGCAAGCTCCGTCGTTTATTTGTGAAAACGAGTCTAGACAAGGATTAACGTTGCATTACCGCAGTAAACGCCGTGGCTTCGTATACTACACTATGGGCCAAATAAAAGAAGTGGCTAGACATTTTTATCACAAGGTAAATAAACGCGATATTATACTACGCGTAGTGTTGAAAACGATTGTTTCCTTTTTTCAATATACTTTGTCGTTTTTACGTAACTTCCGTAGGAAATGCGGATCGAACTTGTTCGCGAAGAAATCCTAATGGATACTGTGCATGTGACGTTCCAATTGAAATTCGATAACCGAGCGTTCACATTAGCGTCGATGACGATGACAAGAGAGGAAAAACATCTTCCAATAAGTGCCTCGGTGCTGTTCGAAATATTTCCGTTTTGCATTGTATTCAGGTCGATGACAAAAACCAGACGTAAAATTAATATTATTTCGCTTCATTAATCGGTTTGGCTTTTTGGTTTTGTTTTCGCGGTTTATTTATTTACTTTTATTACGCGCCGGCCCACCCGTTAATACTTCTAATACGCGAAAGGAGAAATGTACGTAACGCGCAAACAATGTATTCAACTGATATTGTTTCGTCTGTAGTTCCAACATGATCGTTCAGAGCATTGGAAATTCGTTGATGGTTATATTACCGGACTTGGTTAGCAAACGGATCACTAATTGGTTTGATTTAGTTAGACCGTTGATAGCTTTCAAATTTCAAACGGTAATTGCTAAAATTCAAAAAACAAAAATTTGACAATATAGTATACATTTGTCATGTAGATTCTGAATCGAACGAACAACATTTTTGAATTAGTTAGTGTCCAACCTGTTCTTTCTAATCGACCAACAGACAGACATGTCATATTGAGTGACGAGACTTACTTTTCTCCAGAAGAAAACAAACTTCGATTGAAAGGTACGTTTATCGTTATATTGAGGTACGTAAATCGTTTAAACGACGAACAACAACGTTATAGTTTGCTAGCAACACGTATCGCCAATTATTTAATTTAAACGACGCTTATTTATTTGATAAAGGGCAAATGATTTATATGGACAACTGGCAAATGATGATGTACTTGGGTACGCCTGTAATGCCCGATCTCAATGCGTTAGTGACTACTGGCCTATACATAAATGATCTCTCCATGCACGACTTCAGCAGGTCCGTAGTCAAAATAATCGTAATTAATTATTACGCGATTTTTGTATATTAAACTCGTTTCGACGAACCCGTGGATGAGAACTGATTACTACTGAGATATCGCACGTGTAAAACAATACAAGTTAACAGTGCTCGTTTTTTTTCCGTAACGCCCTAGGGACCTAATGTTGGCAGGGACACAACAGTCAGTTGAACTAAAGCTGGCACTAGACCAAGAGCAGTTAAAGTCGAAAAAACTGGAAGAATCGATGCGGAAACTGGACGAAGAAATGAAGCGTACTGATGAGTTGCTGTATCAGATGATACCCAAACAAGTGGCCGATCGACTGAGGTCGGGTGAAAATCCTATTGATACGTGCCAGGTGAGTTCAGTAACGAACGGGTTGTTTAACAAATCGTTAATCGTTTTTTTTTAGATGTTTGACAGTGTGTCGATATTGTTTTCGGACATAGTGACGTTCACCGAAATCTGTAGTAGAATCACACCAATGGAGGTTGTGTCAATGCTGAACGCCATGTATTCTATATTCGACACGTTAACGGAACGTAATAAAGTTTACAAGGTTACGTTTTAACGGATATACAAAACGCGTCACGTACTTAAATCGTATCAATTAAATACGGATTTTTAGGTCGAGACCATCGGCGACGCGTATATGGTTGTGTCGGGTGCACCGATGACCGAAGACAATCACGCAGAGAAAGTTTGCGATATGGCTTTGGACATGGTCGATGCTATAACGGACCTAAAAGATCCGTCGACAGGTAATCGTTTCGATTTGTTGCTAAAGTCATCTTTCTTGTTCATTTCCTTAAAAACGACTATCTAAGTAACGTACTAATCAATACACAAATAACACGTTAAACAATTCGGTGACAAAAGCGATCGTATGTTGTACAACCAACAGGGTCTCATTTGCAAATTCGTGTCGGCGTACATTCTGGTGCGGTGGTCGCTGGAATTGTCGGTTTGAAAATGCCGAGGTATTGTTTGTTCGGTGATTCGGTGAACACTGCGTCCCGAATGGAATCCACCAGCGAAGCAATGAAGATCCATATATCTCAGACGACCAGGGATCTGATATCGGCTTCGTACACCGTTAAGGAACGCGGTGAGATTTACGTGAAAGGGAAAGGTAAGGACTGCCGCCATAGCAGTGGTCCTGGACGACTCGTCGGATGTACTTAAGTGTAAAATATACGTGTCAAGGGGCGATGAAAACCTATTGGTTGGAGCATCGGGAAAGCAGACCGCCGTTAAGCCGAGTGCTGCCGCTGGTCATTTCGGACGTGCCGGAGTTAGAATGGGAACGTAGTGCCGACGCCGTACTCGATATCGTGGAACGTAATACGGACATGAACATGCAAATGGCTGAAGACAGGACGAGAACATATTCGCCGGTGACGTTCCAAGAAGTAGCCCGACATTCGATATCACGGTCGCCAGTTAGAGAATATTATCGAGGTTTGTATATCGTTTTACAATTATTATCCAATAGAATATCGGCGGTATTTTACGATACGCTAATACCATTTTTGCTCGACGCTTGACAAGTTTTTTCGTTACAAAAAGTAATTTTTAAGGCGACGATCGAACAGACGTAATAGGTACGTGTTAAAAATGAAACAAATACGCGTAACGCTATTAAACGGTTAAACGTACGACTTAACTAGTTTATAAATTCGAAAACATTTACTACAATGTGTAAGTGCTACTTTGAATAGTAATTATACGATTCTTTATTGAATTATATATTTGTTATTACGATTAATTTTAAATCGTTTAAATCGATCTTCGTAGTTTATCAATCAAAATAACGATTCCACGTGTGTATATATATATTTGTATAGTAAGATGTCGGTGAAAATTAAATTATATTACATCAAGTGAAATACTTAATATTATTATGCATCACTCGTTTCTCCAAAAACTATATACACTCGAATAATTTACGATTGTAAATTTATTACTGTTGTTCATTAATGACTTTTGAGTTTTTTTAAGAAAATTATTTGGGTTATTTACAATAAGAGTTGATTTAGATATTTAAAATGATTGATATTTTGATATAAATGGGGCTTAGATTCAAAGCTATAATAATTATTTGAAAAGTAATCGATTGATTAATAATAACTATAAGTTTTGTTTTGAGTAAATAAATATAAGAAGAATATGGAAAAAGAAAAAGAATGCAAAAAAATATCGAAAACAATTAATTGTTAGGTCATCGAAGTATAATTGTATGTGTTATAAAATAAAAATGTTAAATAAAAAAAAAAACAACAATAACAGCAACGTAATATTCGTAACTCATTTTGTAATGTAAAATGGTAAAATTATTTTTAAACTTATTTCGCATTTGCAAAATTCTAAAAATAAATAATAATAATAAATTTGTATCAATTTCGAGACTCCAAAATTGTGAATAACCAAAGTGATCAGTTTTGTTACAACGTCTGGGAATTTTGTTGGATTTTCGGTAATATTTAATAGTCCTTAAAAATTAAGATCTTTTTCGATTAAATCGAAAATAATACAAATTATTATTTTTTTCTGCATTTTAAACGTGCCATTCTACTTAGTTAATATTGTCGTGGACAAAAGAAACAATAACAAAGTTCTGGTATTGACAAAAATTGTAAAAGACTAATTTATTCTTCTTTTTATAGTCGAAAGTCTTACGTTTAATAAAATACCCTACGTTAACAATGTTTATTTGTATTCAACATTCCGATGTTAATTTTTAATTCTTCCCATTATATTACTTTAATTGAAATGTATAATAATAATAAAAAAACACCAATGCAAATGATAATCTATATATGTACTAAAACAAAATTAATTACTAAAACAAAAATTTAAATGAGAAGATAGGAATAAATTAACTGATCCTAATTAGATAATAAGAAATTCAAATAATAAAAGAAAACTTAATCAGATAATATATATTCTTTTTTTATAAAACAATGGTAAAAAGAAAATCGAGAATATCCTTTATTCTGTATTATTTCATATATATGGAAACAATTCGAATCTTACGTTAAAACATTTAAAAATTGTCCGATTTTCAGTAGAAACTCTAAATTTTAATTTTATTAATTTAAAAAAACGATGTTCCGTATTTTTTTTATTATTTTCGTGTAAAACAAAAAAATAAAACGTGAATGATTTAATCATCGTTGTCTTTAAACGCAGTCAAATAATAATTATTAAAGGGGATTTGGTAATATTTTATTTCTTGATTCAAACAAATAGAATTGTAAACGCTTTGTTCATAATAAATAATATAATGCAGTTAACGTTTAAAATTTTAAATTTTTTCCAGTCTATGACATAAAAAACCCTATTATACATTTAATTAATCGATATATATATATATGGGTGTGTGTGTGTGTGTGTGTGTGTGTGTGTGTGTGTGTTGTTTTTTTTACTCGAGGAGTTTATAATTGTTTCCTTCAATATTATTTTACTAAATAATATTAAAAAAAATTCATTCCTAGCTTTAACCTTTATAATATTTTTCGAACAAATGTAAATTTGTAATTCAATTATTTATTATAATTAAATAATTTTAAATCCACTAGTTTTTTGTAACTTAATAAACTAGAGATAATATTTATCAAAAATTTACAATAATTTCCTTACAATTAAATACAAAAGTTTTAATATTTTATTGAATTATGTAATTCTTTGGATTCTGTGAACGCATATATTGGTGTTAATAACATCATTATTAATGAAGATTTATAACTATTGAGTGATGTGTTTTGAAAATTTGGACTTGAAAGCAACATTGCATTCCTTTAGATATATATTACGACGGCCATTTTACTCTAATAATTAAAAAGAAATCTGTTTATTATTCCCTCCTCGATGTTTTTGCTTCTTTTACAACTAATTTTTTTCATGTTTGGTATCGTAAATGAAATAAATTTTCAGCTTTCTTCGTTTCTCGTTATTTCCTTATTTTTTTCTTTTACGTCCTCTTCACTCACTTGACTCCATGGCTTCTTAATTTCTCGTAAAACGAATATCTCATACCAAGGTTTTATTTAGATTATAATCGTCTCCCTGCCTAATTCTTCTATCTTTCTTTAAAAGAGTATGCTTATAGATTTCCATACGATATGTTTTAAAAATATTATTCTTCCCATCTTTTTTTACACTGTTTTGGCCTTATATATATATCTAAGCGATAACAGTTCATCAAACACTTTCAATTTTTTTGTTACTTCTCTATTTGTTTTCCAATCTTCCAAAATGTTCAATATAAAAATTAATACTTAGTTCTTCCTATGAAATTCCCTACACTTTTTTAATATTTTTTGTTTTCGTCGTTATTTTATTCATTTCCAATTTTTTCGTCGTTATTTTTTTAGCTTTATTTTCTTACCACTATTATTTCGTTTCCTAATAGCCCGTATTATTCGTCCAATTTACAAATTAATATTCCAAACATATTAATTGACCCGAATACGCGACTTCTGGTCTCTGAAGTTTATTTATACGCAACTGAAGCAATCCAAATGTTCCGTTTCACAGAGTCCCGATCAAATTCGATCAGTTGCACCCCTATCATTTCGCAAAAGGAACTGGAAAGGTTGACGTGTTTGAATAGAAGCTCGTCGCCATTATCGCGGTTCGCGAAAAAGCCAGAACAACTAGTGGCTACCGCTGACGCCGTGCAAAGATATCGGTTCACCAGATGTACGATGGGGAACTCGCGCACAGCACCGTCCTCGCCGGAAACGCACAAGGAAGAGGAGAGTGCGGTCGCGGAAATCGCTGTCGCCGAATCGGACGAGACACCGGCCCCAAACGTGCAATCACCGCCATCGACCCCTCCGCCAACCGTCCCCAGTAAATCGGTACCGGTGCTGGTGCACGTGGCCGATTATGTATCCTCGGATTGCGTGGACAGCGTAGATTCGGACGATCAACAATCGTTGTTAGCCCTGATTTCGTCGGCGCCAGTCATGACCTTGGACCACCATCAACCGTTTCCGGAGTCGTCCGATGACGAGTTACCAGGCGGTGTGGACAACGCGACTTCATCAGGTTGCAGCGGCGGTGGCGGTGCTGGCGGCGTTCAAGTGACCGCGTCCAAGTCGGACGGGCACATCTACAAACGTCAGTGCCAGGAATTCGACGCGAGCACTTCGAGTCTGAACCGGCAGACCCAGTGCTGTATGAGTTTTAAACCGCATCCGAAGTCGTCTAGGAAAAAGTCGCAATCTCATTCGTGCCATGTAGTGTAATAACACGCCCGGAAATAGAGCAAGCGTGTACGAGTTGCAACGTTAGAGGCTTATTATTATGTTTATTGTCCAATTATCGTCGAAAACATCTTCCAAACCGAATTCTTGGTGATACGGAAAACTGAATATTAAATATTAATTCAACAATACGCGATTGTGTGTGTGTGTGTGATGTATGATGAACGTGTGCGTCTGAAATCGGTTTCATATATCGATTTTCTTTACAAACAAAAAGTGTTATTTTTATTAATTTTTTCTCACCCAAAATATAAGTATCTTTAAACGAATATACTATATTTTTATTATATTTAACGTCCGTCAGCTGATTATAATACATATAAATATAAGAGAAATAATAGGTTTAGTTCCTAATAATATTTATAATTTATCGTATTATTTTGTTTTTAAAGATAAATAAAATAAAAACGTTAACGAGTACGTTAAAGTTAAAATATAGCTTATATCAAAAACTGGAACGATTTACGAGATTTTCGTGAAAAATTGACTGGATCCAGGCATTTTTAACAATCCCACGTGTATCGTACATAACTATAATAACACGTAAAGGATGTTGCAGTAACGGGAACTGAATTCATTTCCAATCTCTCCCTATGGACTAACACATATTTTTACAAATGGTTATCTTACATTGGTTTATCAAGTCAATTTATCCATGGTTCATTTTAAATGATTGGTTAACGAATTTGAAAATGTTTTTCCCATATTATTACGTCAATGTTTATCTAGTTTTTATACACTCATTACTTCGTTTTAATATTCGCTAAATATTTATTTATACTACCAACATCTTGTAGGAGATTGTATAAAATTATTCACGAATAATTCGATCTCATTATTTAACGTCGACAAAATAATAAATTTGTACATTCGTAACTTTTTTTATACAAGGCGTTTTTGACTTTGTAATTTAAATAAATTAATACTCGAAATTAACGTTTCCATTTTGTACCTATGTCGTTATTACTATTCCGGCTATTCGCACATATCATTTAAAACGTTTTCTTTAAAACCAAAACGCAATCTACTAGCATTTTTCAAATTAAATTGTCGATTTTCGTAATTATTCCATGTATGACGCGATGGAATGTATACTATATCATAATATATTTATTTCTATGATAAGTGGACCAACACGAGTATTCGTTTATATTAATCGAGCCTATATGTAATTCGAATACTAGAAGGCATAATGAATCAGTAAATTATCAATGTCATACGACATGAGCTGAAATTAAGATTGCTTCGCATGTTTGTTTAATTGTCCCCGTGGAACTTGAAAACCGTCCAATTTCACTTGTCACGGTGTTACCTATTGTGTTACGAATTATTAATGGCCGTGCGAGTCATTAATGTGATTACAATAATTTCGATATACGTTCGAATATTAACAATCAATTAGTGTCCGCTAATTGATTGTTAATTAAAATTTTGTCAACGTAATAAAAACAATTTCAATATCGGTGTTTACGTTCGACCCCTTTATCCAGAATATTTGATGAATGCCAATTTCCCACCGAACGAAATTACTTGGCAACATATTGTCGTCTTATTACGAATATTGGTTTCCCCGTTTATACACTTAAGCTTCGTCTTAGTAAATATTTGGAAAAACAACGTTAATAAATCACTGAAATATTCGGTTCCACGAAGTCAGCCATCTTGTCATTTAACTGATACAACTTTGTGTAAAATAATAATTGCAATCGCGTTAATTTGAGATTTCGCCATATGTTTAACTGTAACAAAATATCACATTTCACACGGAGTTGTACGAGGTATATAATTTATATGTATTTATTCTAATTTATCGTACTCGAAACGTACGGTCACTTACGAATTTCAAATATTAAACTACTCATTTGGAATAACCGTTTCGTTCATTTATTATGTACGAATAACGAGTAAAATATTGACCGAACACAATTCAAAAGAAATATCCTAAAAAAATTACGTATTTTAACAATGTTCCTATGTATTCTCTAACTATAAATAATTTTATTAATTTTTATTGATCGTAAAGAACGAATGATATTTAAGTCTATTTTCTAGTCAATTGTCAACGTTATTTCACTTCTTAAGTATCGTGTTTCTCTATGCCTAAGAATAAATAATTTCTGTTATAAATAAAAACGGTTTTTTTCGATGCAGTTAAAAACATTGCATTGTACGTAAATTCGATGATATATACAATAAAATAAATAGGCAATATTATTGTCTTCATTTCAACTAAAATATACCCTCGTACTAAACGAGGGTCACAGTATATATATCGTATCATTTTATATATAAAATTTTAAAAAATATTTATTTATGTAATAATAAATGTATTAATTAAAATTGTATTTTTTACAACCGAGTTCACCGAAGAATTTTGTTCCATTCTTCCTTTATAACTTATAATGTTGAAAACCTTAATAATTAACTTAATACGTTCAATTCTCTAATCTCGTTTCATTCACATAATTTTTTTGTGTGTTCCTATAAGAAATTCGTTGTAAAAATCAATAATACGTATCCCCGGCACTCTAAAAAATACCTAAGCGTTAAACACAAATCGACCGGAACCTATGTGTATTCAAATATTTCGTGTTTAGTTATATATTATTATCATTTAAAATTTCGATAATACTTACAAGTTTCCCGTGATATAAAGAAAGTTATTTTTAAAAAACTAATGGAACAGATTTGAAAAATTATATATTTTAAATATTACACTAAGGACTGTATTATGTACCATTCTAACACTTTAAAATATATAAATTTATATATTTTATATACAATAAGAAATTGTTCTTTATAATGAAAATTTGAATTATTACCTGATTAACATTCGCCAATTGAACTTGTACCTAGAGAAAAAAAAGTTAAACGACTTATTTTTTTTTTAGTTATTCCAGGAGTATTTAGTAAATTTTAAATTATAATATAATAATATTTTACTAAATAGTTTACGTGTGGTTTGCTTGAGTACAGAGCATTTCATTGTGTTTAGAATATAATTTATGTTCGAAAATAGACAAAAAATTAATGTATTTGCATTTTATACCCCTTATATATATTATAAGCTTTATATATTTTATACTGTTGCGTTCTACATTGCCAATTGTATACCTTAAAAAAGTATTTGGGAATCGATGTATTTAATAAAGTGTTACTCAATACTTAAAATCGTATTTATATACTTGACATCGAACGCAATCATAGAGTAACAACTTAACAACACAGTTAGTATCGAATTCACCACAATAAGTAGTGGTTGTCTTCGTTATTGAAAGTACACTATATTATATACAAATTAAACGTCCTAAAAAGAGAAATATTTCTTTGCGTATCAGCGATCGAATACACACACACACACACACACACACACACACACACATACACACACATATATATATACCCGGTGTTTTGATGGCTAAGCAAATGAAAAATTCGTAATTTAACTAATTCAATTTTATTTCAATAATAAATATCATGTATTACTTCAAACTAATTCATGTATCGTCTTAAAGTATACATATTTATAAATATATATATATATATATCGTTATACATATATATTTATATATAATTTATGTACATAATAAGTCTGCATGAAAAAAAGTATATTTACAAGTCAACTATAGGCTAGGACTAAGTATTACTTATTAAGTAATAATACGAAAAATGTTCATGGTTTTTTTTCCATCGTCAGTTCTGTATAAAACAAATTGCTATCACTACATGTACGATTACATGTTTCTTAGACATAATAAATATAAGGCCCTATAATTTTATACGTTAATAACTATTAGTGTGTTTTCATTTAAATGTAAAGCAAAAACAATCGTAATATTTTCAACAAATAAAAAAAAAACAAAATTACACGTATTGTAAAGGTATTGTTATTTTTATTTAGTTGCTAAATTTAATGGTTTATCTTTATTAGAATCGACCATAACATTATTACGTTGGTACCTATAGTTTTACAATAAAGCCTAACGCACCATTTATATATATAGCTGTATAATCTACTTTATTTTAATTGTCATGCAAGCAATTATTTAACATAGCCTAATATTCATAATAGACATATGTTATTGATTATGGTAACATTATATTATTATTAAGTTACATAT
>JAIPRN010001558.1:0-15830 GCA_025469175.1 Geopemphigus sp. TES_GeoC_2020
CGACGCGGAATAAAAAAAAAAAAAACGAGAAAACGCGCGGTGAAACTGTCCGGGCGTACGTTCGACAATCCATAGTGCCTCTTGGCCCGGAAAAATTAAATACAATACGGCCTGTCCGTCGTCTTCGTATACCGACGATAAACGTGTATATAATATATATATATATATATATATATATATATGTATTCGTCTACTAGGAATATAACGAAATTAAAGGAAGAATAACGACAACGATAATAATGACCCTTAATAGTGGTTGTTTGTTACGCGACGTATTATTCGAAATCGTACGGTATGACGCGCGGCGGTCGCGCGATAATTAAAAAACTACTACAGGCTTCTTCTTCGTTCTGGATAAACGTATAAACAAGCGAGAACAGTATTTATTAGAGAAACGACATTCAGCGGTAGAACGAAGACCGTTAAGAGGTATACGAGTATACGTAGTCGTGTTTCGCCGAAACAATACGTTTTTATCGTTTTTATTTCGAAAAATAAGTACGGCGATCGTGCACGTTGAACGGCGACGATTCCAAAAAAAACGCGAAATACTAAATTCAAAATGACATACAGATAAAATACGAATAAAGGTTTTGAAACGCTGACAACTATGATCGACAATTACGGAATAATTACCGAAATAACACGAGCTGCCTGCTGCCGGTAAAAATCGAAATTACTAAGGATATGGACTTGCGGAGCTGAAGGAACTAGGATATTGATGTTACTCGAATGAACCCTCGGGGGTAGTTAACAGCGAACGCGATCGATTCCTAAGGTTTTCAGCAGTCGGACAGAAAATAATTAAACGATAGAGATTACAAATTCCTTCTCCCTCGTGACGGGTACATAAGGTAGATCGAATTCGTACGTAATTTGCGCGCGTGCGAGGGAGGAGATCGATGACGAGCTAGTCTAGAAAATCGGTGGACTTGAGCCCGAGACAATACGATTATAATACGCGATATTGTTTAATACGATTCGGACACGTCGAACGAACGTCAATATCCGGAGAGACTACGACGTAGAAACACGAACCCGCCGTTTTACACCGTCGAGTTTGTCACCTCCCCTTCCCCCACCCCATCCCACTCCCGTATTGTTTATATGCACTAACTATACGTACACGCGTGTACGATTTTGTTACGTAATATTTAAGCGTAGGAATATATGTATACGAGTATTGTCTTACAGCCATACGGCGTACGTGAACTATCGAGAATAAGTCGATATATATATATATATATATATATATAGTATACATCCTGTAACAGCCTACTCGTTTCCTGGCCACGATATTACGTACGGGGGGAGAGGGAATAATATGTAAGCGGGCACAGGTTGCTGCGTGCAGCGTCGTTCCCCGGTGGGCCGTAATTATATATATATATACGTACGCCGAAGGAAATTTTACGCTCGCGGCTCGGTATGGACAATTATAATTTCCGTTCAATGACGCGCACGTAGTAGTGGACCGCGGCCGTTGCGAAAATTCTATCGTAATTGACACCGCGGGATGGAAACGAGGCGATAAGTACGACGCCGTTTTGTAAAAACACACTACGACACGATAATCGGAGTACGTTATTTGGACGAAATTGTGTTTTATACTTGCGCGTGCGCTGGTCACCGATTTCGTCGCAAACGCCGTTCGTATAAATCGAAACGGTTTCGATTCTCGCGAATCAAACGCCTCCGTCGTATTCGTAATTCCAAGTCGGCATAACCGTAGACGTAAATAAATACGTTCCGTGCACGGAAATCTAAAACCGCGTTTTTAACGTTGGTTTACGGTTTCGTAAGTAATTCGTTCTCTGGGATCGAGCACGTTTCTATCCCAAGACCATCTCGTACGTTTTCAACGCTAAAAATAGATCTCCCCTAATTTCTAGCTGCCGTCACTTGGTCACGTTGCCATTCGTCGCCCGATCGTTATTATACCACTAATCGACCAACGCGTTTCTGGTAATATTCGCGCGACAAATAAAAACCAATTCCTTCCAGACTTCCTTCGTTGGGAAGGAAACCTAATCTTTCGTCCTACTAACAGTTCTCGATTTTATTCTATTCGCAAACATATTTCGCTAAACGCTTAGTACATTAAACGCTACGAATAGCTATTGCAGTAAATTCGTTTTACTAGGAACAATGTTTCGGTGGAGTTTAAATAGAAACTCGAAACTGACGTAGAATAAAACGTAACGTTTGCAAGTAATCCGCACACACGGTTCGCGCCGACGGCGAGGTATTATTGAAATTAATTTTACATTCGCCGCGTTCATACATTTAGCGTTGCTTTTATCAAAAAAATAAAACCAAAACAAAACATATAAACGTACATGTTCTACGAATGTAACCGGATAGCAAACGCAACTTATGGTTCCGGGTAATTGACCTTTTTTAACAACATACGGATTCAAATTGACGTTAATATCGAATCGCGTTAGAATAACGCAATTTTAAACGTCGTAATTTGTACATTGAAAATATGTATGGCATAATTAGGAATATTTGTTAACGTTTTATAACGAAAGACGGTATAATATGTGTGTGTATGAGAAAAAGTGAAAAATGAAATATTATTTATGACCGCTAACGGACTAATAATATTTACTAAAAACACGTCACGGTTAAAACACAATTATATCAGATTATTTTTTTACTTTATGTATATATATATCATAGATTATGCCTTGTCATAAATACAATGTACATTAATCATATTCAATTAGTCGTTAAATCATTACTGCACTAAGTATTAAAATAATGTACGAAAGAATTAGTACAAATACGCTAAACTATCGTGTATTCAAAAACTCGAAATTAACGCGAATACATTTTTCATTTAAACATATTACGTTCATTAAGGATTAATAATACACACACACACGTGGGCGCACGAGAACGTATTTGTTATAATATTTCACAGATCATAATTTTTGATAAACAATTTTAGTATATGGGTTATTCTGTAAAATGGTTTGGGTTGTTAAACCTTATGGTTTTCGATAAATGTTCGTTTCGAACATGGAACGTTCGAATACATTCGGTAAAGTCGCGTTTACAACGCGTAATTTATTTACTCGAAACTACGTTTCGAATAAATAACGCGTGTTAATACCTACACAAACTTTGAAATATTCCGAGTACGTTGCGCACGTAACACGACATAAAACGTTTTTATGCCTTTAACCCACCGACAAATGTACGCGGCAGTAGTAATTTATTTCTCTTGAAATAGTACTTTTATTGTGTGTGCCCGTATAATATTCTATATATATATATATATATATATATATATATTTCGTATATGTTTTTAAAACTTGTTTTAAATTCTGAATAATCGAAGCATACGGAATAAATTATACAATGAACGTCGGTAATATAAACATTCGTGTTACGTTTACTTTACTTCCCGTGTAAATCATTTATCATTATTATTTATAATTTACTAACAATATAAATACGTTTATTACTTAATTTTATTTCGTAAAAATTATTTTTCGTTTTAGATCCAGACGTCTAAGCGAATGGAGGAATTAAAAAATAAAACAATAGCGGGAATACATTTACACCGTTTTTCAAAAAGGTTTCTAGATAAACTCGTAAATCGTGTTTTAACGAATTTTCAAACTATTTTTCGTACGATATTCACCGTGTCGCGACGACCAATATGGTAACAATTAAAAATCGTAATACGCGCAGACTGGTCAATTGAAGTCCAAACAAGTGTTCAACAATCAACGTCTAAGCCGTAATTTTTATATATTTATCGCGTTTTGTTGGATAATTTAAACTCAAACGTGACGTATTTTACGTAAGTACTAAGTACTTGACCTTACTTTTAAACATATTTCAAGCAATAGCGTTCACATCGAGTGACAAATAATCGTTCTCTTGTGTAATAATAATTACGCACCGCGAAAGTATATCAATGAAACTATTATCGATTAAAAATACTATAGTGAATACCTTTACACGCCTCGTTAAACATTTCAATGTATAAATTACTCGAATCGCGATAACCCGAAAACGTTTTTAACGTTTTTATGTTTCTGTGTTTTGATTCAAACGAACGTTTTTACCGTCATCACATTTTCACATCTATAAAATATTCGTTTTCGACGAATAATATTCAAATTAAACGTAATAGTAGGTAAGAGAACGTAATCAGGTTTTTGACGAAAATTTTTTTGGTATCGATTTCCAATATGGTAGACAATTCGACACAATTGTAAAACGAGCTCGGATTAATAATTTAAGCATAATGTATTCGGTCATAATTATGTATTTATATCTACGAATTACAATCGTATATTACGTATAGTACGTAACTATGCTGTAGTATAATACCCAACTATGGCACACGTGTTGATTTCCGGCTATTTTTAATAACGCGTAATCATAAATTACAACGTGTACGTAATAAAATATATTGACCGCGTGTATGTGTATGTGACAAAGTGTGGCTACATAAAATAGCTATGACGTCTATTAAATATGAACGAAATAAAAAAACCACATAGGGATGTATACAACATATTCTTCAGATAAACATATAATATGTAGATAAATAAGTATATTGTAATTTTTCCTCGCGCTTAAGTTAACTACCGGGAAAATCTAAAAATAAGTAAAATACGTCTACTATCTAAATTCTAGACACAATTCATTACCGAAAGTATCACACATAAACATCATCCAATCGCTACTTCTTCACGAAAAAGTGTCCCATAAAGAATATAAAAAAAAACCACATCGCCGCGAAAACAATACGTTCTTCGTTACGATTAAAATCTAAAATGTTTAATTTCCAAAGAACAAAGCGCGTTTCGTTTTAAATCGATTTCTACGTTTCTAACAAGTTCGAAAGAAACGCAAGTTCAAACGTAACAAAATATCAAATTCTCGCGTTTAAAAATAAAAATCTAAAACGTTAATCGACGAAAACCGTATATATTGTTCTATTACTTATATAAAAAATCTCAAAAACCGTCTGGCGCGATTATATTTTAAAAGCGTTCAAATGTTGAAACGATCTTTACACGTACAATTCCACTATTTCGTTTATTTCGTATCGCCAAAAACTTCAATTTAAAATCGATATTATTACATTAACATTTCACATTGTACGAACATCTATACATTTCGCGGGTTGACGCGTATACAAATTTTATAAATAAAACTGCGAACCGTAATACTTGTTACTCCAGCTCCAATATCGAATCTAATTTAAACGCGAGTTTAATTTCAACCCTGAGATGACAGGGTACAAAATAAAATATTTACGAAATCAAGTTATAAATCGATATTAATAAAGTCAAGTAGGCCAAATATGTGTATCAACACGTGTTTGTTTAAATTCCAAGTCAATGTTTATCGTAATATTGCAATTCGTAACATAAGCGGCACAAATAAAATCTTAAAAAAAAAATCATTATATAATCGGCGGCGGTGAATCGTCGAAGAGCCGCGGAGAGAACTGAGTACCCCCCTTTTGTTCTACAGATATTCGAGCGTACCTAAACATTTTTATTTTAAATAGAAACGCCGGGATTTTGTACAACGGGAGGTAAAAAGTACGAGGACGAAACTAATTCGTACACGTTCGGAGCGAGTGCCCCCCCCCCCGTAATTCAATCGCCGATTATATACGGAAAAGAGGTTATCCGCGGTATTTGCTGACTATCCCATTAAAATTTCCCTTCGAATAAATTACGATGTTACGCGATTGGGCTCAAACGTTGCAGCGATAACAAGCCGTTTAAGCGGCTTGTTCGAAAAATTAAATTACGTTATGTTTTTAACCGAAACAAAAACGCGGACACCGCAAAAGTAATTCGTACCTTTCGATATTTACCAACCAAGTGCCGCGGGTTTTGACGGTACGTAATTGCGCGTATTAGTTTAATAACAACAAATAAAAAAAACCGGACGAATTCCGTTAAAACATTTTTTACGGGCAATTTTAAAAATGTCGCCTAACGTTCGCAAACGTCAAACATAGCTAACGTTATACACGGTCGGATATACGGAAACAAATACGTTTTCAATCGCGTGCCCGACGTCAACAATGACATAATAACGTGTGCGCGTACACGCGTGGCTAATACCCAATATTAGTAAACGGCACGCACGCACACGGGGGGTTTACGTTCGAAGTAATAACGCGATTTCACGAAGTTCGCAGTCGGCTGTTGAACAGGCAGTTGCGGCGACGGCGGTGACGGGATGGGTCGGACAGTGTTTTGGGGGTAGGTGGAAGGATGAGCGTAGAAACGCGCGGCGCATATAAAAAAAAAAAACGATAATAATTGGCGAGAACGGTTTTGGAAAAGAAGTCAAACGATGACGACGCTAATAAGACGGTTTATCGGCAAACCACGTCTCTACCGGACCAGGCTAGTCTTGCGGGATTAACGACGGTAGAATGTTATTCGTTAGATACGTATATAATACGACGTACGTTAGTAGAATTGAAATAACTGGACAACGAGGTATGTGGAACGTGTAGAAATCACGTTTAACGATTCCATACACACGCACAATACATAATACGATTTCGTGTTCAAGAATAATAATAATAATAATAATACGAAAATACGTCGAAATAAACGAACCGGCGGGTGAAACGATATTTACCGCTCCACCCTCTCGGTCGCCACCACACTCACGACGCACCCATTCCATCGCCGGTGTCTCCTCACTCCGAGAAACTATTTTTGCAGCCCTCGTCGCGGCGGTCGTCGTACATTTTTGTGAATGGTCCGGACAACCGTCGTTGTCGGTCTTACAGAAACGTAAATACGTCGCAGGCGTACCCCGCCCCCCTATCCACCCACTCACACTACCATTACAGCCAGAGCGTCACACAGCGTTTAATGGCTTTGTGTGCGTGTGCGTGTGAGTAAGGTAAAAACCGTGGAATGCGTCGTCCAAAGATGCATATAATGGAGACCGTGTAAATTGTCGTCGGCACGATAACACGGTGGAGATATAACGTATACCTACGGATATTGTGCAGCGTACGGTGCGAAAGCAATATAAAATGTACGGACAAAATAGTTTACTGCGCGCGATGGTTCTTTTCCTCCTCCGTATCCTTATTCCTTAATCTATTATAATGACGGGCTGATGTGTATGTGTGTTGTGTGTGCGGTCTACGGTAAAAATAAAGAGAGAGAGAGAGTGAGAGAGAGAGAGAGAGAGAGAAGCGGCGAGAATGGTCGAGGGTCTGGGGCCGAGAGACCCTTGGCGTCAAATAGACCGTACACTCACGCACGAACGACAGCGGTGGCGGTCGAGACGGAGAAAAAGGTTTATTGTGTATATACGTACTTACGCGCACACGTGTGTGTGTGTATACATATATATATGTAATATTTTTAGACCGGTTGAACGAGCGACAAAAACGTCACGATAAAATGCCAACGACCAGCATCCGGTATACCGTGTGTGTTCCGAAGGGTTTCGGAATATAACCGGAAGTGGGAGGTATTTATTTATTAATTTTTTTTCTCCTTCCTTTCTTCCCAGTATGTAATGGCGTTTCTCAACGATCACCCGTCGACCGTAACCGCCACCGGCGGGTACCGCCAAACAACGACGGCG
The DNA here is from genome assembly GCA_025469175.1 of Geopemphigus sp. TES_GeoC_2020. NCBI lineage: Eukaryota > Metazoa > Arthropoda > Insecta > Hemiptera > Aphididae > Geopemphigus > Geopemphigus sp. TES_GeoC_2020. Next base: position 7,612 of record JAIPRN010001558.1, read on the forward strand.
GTCAACAAATAATAATATCAACGGCCGATGTTGACGGGGTGCCGTACACAATTATGTAGAAAACGCGCGTTACGAAAATAAATCCCCAAATGTTGAGACTGGACGATATTTCGCCATCACGCGCGAACCGCGCAAACGAAGAAGAATGTACTGCGTATACCGCATCTTTAATACATCTTTATACGAACGAATACAGCGAGTTTCCTTTTACCCACACCCCTACCGCAATTAGGCTTTTCTTGAAAATTAAAGGAACGTTTTCTTAGGTAAAAAAAAACAATAATAAAACATTTCCGCGCGTTCTCTTGTCAAGGACAATTCTAAAAAACAAAATAATAATAATCGGGTGGTAAAATATTGGCGTTGCTCATCCTAGAATGAATAAAACGTATTTTTAATTTCGTATTGGTCGATATCCACACGCACGCAGTAACATAATTGTGGAAACACTTCGCTAATCGTTGTAGCTATAAAGTGACCAACTATTTAGTTTAGATGACCTTAAATTAAATAATCGCCTCGAATGAGTCAAGTCGGTTCGATTAGACAATGTGATTCGTCTGGAAATCTTCGTGAGGTTTTTCTTGCCACTTAACGTTAAGCGCTTGCCCAGTGGCGTATTTACAAACTTTTTTTTTTGGAGGAGGGGGTGTCATAATAAAGAAATAATTTTGAAACACCAATATTATGGCGCACTAGTTTATATTCGAATTTTATATTGAAATAAATTAGGAAATCGAAGAAATAGTTCCATTAAATGTTAAAATATTTTGTTTCCTTCCTTATAAATTGCGAAATAAAGAAATTACCTACGATTATATTATCGACGCGTTTAAAATTTGAGATCTTCAAACATTTTCTGGGGAGGAATGGGAGGGGAGAAGTTGAAATTTCTAAAAATCCACCCCCCTCCCCACTATAAATACGCCACAACGCTTACCGGCCGGAAAAAACTAGCAGCGTCGTTTCAAGCAACCAGCACGTCACCATTCATTATAAGAAAAAGCACGAACAAAGCGTACAATAAACACTCGTTATTGTACGACGTGATAGGGACAATACCCCACCGACCGCACTGCCCCTTTCAATCAACATTACCTAACAACGAAGGGGTCCCCTCCACAAACATGTTTATTGCCACGTCGGCATGGTTTTATCACCACCCACCTGGCGTTGACGAATGATCAGCCGGGTGCCACCCCCCCAAAAACGGGCAACCCTGTCCAATCATCCAGCAACCGGACGGACCACTACGTGCGGCTTCTGAGAGTAGAAAGGATTCGTGCATCCGCCACGTACGGCCACCGTGTCCACGGATCGAAGCGTGGCACGCATGCCGCGGACGTCCGTCCCATTTCCACGGTCGACCCGACATTTGCTCAACATCTGAATTGAAATAGTTGACGTACTACGGATCTTTCCTTCCGCCTGACCCGGAACTCAAGCAGAAGCCCGAGGATTAGCTGACGCTAGCAGGTTCCCATAGGCCTTACCGACTCCAACTAACTAAAGTAGGAATCGATTCACAACTATTGATCGGACTGCCTAAATATTGTCGTATAAGTTCCACGAGTGGTCGCATCCGGATATATATATTTTTCCAAACGACTCGATATCTTGTACAATTTTATAACGTTGTAAATTCAGCTCTATCTTTTACATTTATATATTATTAGATATTGGCGAAAACCAAAAGTACCGGTTTTACAATGATTCTTTTAATGTTTTGTGTTCGCCAGTGTCTATTTGTCTAGCAGTGCAGTACATTAGCACAAGCGTCGCGATTTTTATACGTGACGCTATTTTCGAGTAAAGATTTCGATCAAGTTGATTATAATAGACTAGTAACTCTATTTAATACGATTTATAATTATTATACCGGCGTGAATAATTTTTTTATTTACTTTCCAACAAATTCTCGTACTCGTTTACATTGTTTATTAGTCGGACATTAACCGTAATTTAGACGCACCACTCTAAACACTCAACCGTTTCGATATTACCATTCAACACATCGTTGAACTAGTGAAGTTTTCGTCAGCTAATCGACTTGAAAAAGAGGACTACGAACGCTGCACATAATGACCGCGTGTTATTATCTCGTTGTTATTTGCGTTTTGTTCGTCTATAGTCATTCAACGAATTCAGCTCAGAACACCGCGAACAACAAAATAGTAAACTGGATATACAGACACGAAAACGACCAAGACGAGATTGAACCGCGACGAGACTACGCAGAAGACGACCTCGCCATGCCGACGCCGACGCCGGTTCAAATCGACGACGACAATGCTAAGGCCGAAGCGGCCAAGAAAATGAGTTTATCGTGGCGTGAAGGCCCGATATACGCTAAAGACATTCAATTACGTCGACGACCGGTCAACTACCACCCTGATTTGTGGAAACTTTCAAATCAAAAACAAAAGTCGGTAGGACCGAGCAACAACAACAAAGGGTCGTCAATCGTCTCGACCGGGGCACTGGCGGCGATCAAACTGCGCCGAAACGGCGGTGTTGTCAATCTCACGGGGACGCGGAAAGACGACGGACAGTTAATGGCGGAGACGTCGACGGACCAAAATGCATCGCGGACGGCAGAAAGGTTGCCTTCGGCCGACGGCCGTAACAGCAACAGTGACGGCGATGGCACACCGGTGGTCCGAACGCGTCGAAACAACAGAGGCAAAAATTGGATCAGTTACCTGCACATGGGCGGACATAGCACGTGGAGTTTTTTGTGTCGATACAGTTTGCAAAAAATGGACAACAATGGCGATGGCCGACAGGACGACGGCGAGTCGTCATCGCCCGTCGTCCGCGAGCAAATCGGCAGTGTCGTCCGGTTTTGGGCGGTAGTGGTCGGCGTCTCGGTGGTATTCCTGTGGGCCACCTTCGGATATTTCCACCAAATGTTCGGATTTTGCTTCGGCAGCACGCCACTGACCGCGTACACGAAAAAAGTGGACAAATACTTGACGATGGTTCCGCCTCACGTAGTGGTGACGGACAAAGGCAAAATGTTCTCGTACCAACCCACCGTCGAAGAACGTGTTCTTTGGCGGAGCGCGAAAAAAATCTGCCATTTTGAAGTATAATGCCTAAGGCCCGGAGAACTCGATACATTCGACGCATTTTTTTTCTCTAATGTTCGAGGCTTGTCTCCATGAATGCCACGAAGTATTCAACGGTACAAATTTTCTTTCGAAATTTTTCCAGTATTTTTTGGGTGGGAGGTCGGTTTTTCTTATCAATTTTGGCACGTTTTGTGTATTTTTCTAATTCTTGTACGTATATTTATATTTAGATTGTTTGATGTCTATAATAAACGCTTATAATGTATAACTATAGTTGTACATAATGTCGGCAGTACACGTACGCCAAGACAGGTCGAGAAAGTACGAGAGTGCACTCAGTACATTCTCGGCCTAAAGCACAACACGCGCTCTCATGTGGGCATGAAATGTACAGAAATTAATAGATAGGCACGTGGAAGCAGCGACGAATGTTCGAAAGTATAGGTCGCGGCGCCGGTCAGTGCTATCCGGTTCTAGCCTTTGTGGTATTTGTAATCGTCTACCGTCTTATCCCGAGTCCGTATAGACATTATTTTGGATTTTCTGTTTGAATTTATTGTGGTCGTGTTTGGCTGTGAAAGGTGAGTGTGTTTCTGAACGTATTCAAAAGTTAACCGTTGCTGCTATTTTTAAGTATTTTTAATTTTAAATTATTTCTTAAAAATGCCTAAAAACGGTGTAAACGACAACTCGCGTCTAAATTAATTTTCAAATCAGTTCGATAATTCAACTGACGGAACGGTATTATTTTGTAAAATATAGGAAGTGAAAGTCGCAGCTGATAAACAATTCATTGTCGAGCAGAGAAACATATTTAATGTATAAAACGTATTAATAGAGTTTAACTTAGAAAGCAGACCCAACAGCTGAGCACAAGTAAGTTTCGACGATTGATTACCGAACCATAAAAGAAATCATATTTTAATGGAGACCTATGTCCGGCATTTATATGCGCTAATTTTCCTTTACACGAACTACAGAATCACACATTTAAAACATTTTTGAAAACATACACAAATAAAATAATTCTTGACGAATCCACTTAAAGAAAAGTTACGGTTTTGAACGCTGTCAAGAAACTATCGATAAAATTAGAAATTACGTAAAAAATAAGAAAAGTTAGATAACGTTGACATTGACGGGGGCTCGGTGATACGTACCAGCTGATGTCGTACGTGCGGTAATATAAACCTATATATGTTACCCTATTTTCGAGTAACGAATTCGATCTAGTTTATAATTTAATTAGTTTATTGTTTTATTACAAATTTTCTTGGACGAAAGAAAACACTCAAGAATTGTCAAAAGAAAAACAGATAAAATTGTCAACACGTCAATTTTCGCATAACGAAAATTGATTTTTTTGTAATAATTTCAAAAATTATCGTATCAGATATTTACTATTCGGTATTTTACACATATACATATAAAAAAATTCGAAACATTTCGATAAATTTGAATCTAAATACTTGTAGATAATTTCCTGAATCGAAGACCTGAACAAATAATACGATATCTGAATTATATCCGAACAAACGTTTAAACAATTGTTCGAATCGTTGGCCATAGTTTTTTTCGAAAAAAATCGTAAATCATCGAACACGAATATAATTTTGGTATTAAGATGTGACCATTTACAGGCATATTTTCGTAACGAAATTCCGAAAATTCCTAAAAGTCGACTTCGACTAATTATTTGGTTAACGTTCAAAATGTTCGGCGAAATTCGTTAACTACGTCGACATAACACATAGAAATCCGTAAGTATTCTACTGTCGCTGAGATTTCGTCGATAAAAACCGGCGCGACAATCGTCTGTAGAAATTATTATTATAGGCTGCTCGTTAGTTTTGTTCCTTATTACCCCGCGTACACCACACACCTACCGGTAAATTTGACATTTGTCCATGCCTGATGTTTACACGAAATTGCGGGCATATAACACGTCGACGATACATAAGTAGTGCGTACTAAAACGTGAATTCATTCGCGAACGACACAACTATCATCGATCATCTGGAAATAAACGTTTCCACGGGGACGCCGTATTTTGCGCCCGACCGTAGCGTAATATACCGCGTCCCGAACGTTCATCGCGCACGTACTTGTGTTTGCCTCTCTCCATATGTGTGTGTATTATTGTGAAAGAACCGCAGGGTTGCACATTATGTTCGCCATCGGGACACGAACGTTTTCCGGACAAAACGAATACTGTCCCACAGCGTGTCCACTCCCCATCAACAACATATATGCGTTGCGGATTGTCGTTTTTATGTTCGTCTCGTTCGTGTCCATCGCCCAGTTAGGTTACACCGTAACCGCGTGGTGGTTGCGACTCGCGTTTACGACGACATTAGATCCCTACTGTATCGCGATACACCTCGTCGTCTAACCGAAAATCGTAAAGCGAACACGAGCGAAACGTATAAGTCCGACGACGTCCGAAGTCTAAATTGTTATCGAACGACGTCAGGCTTTTCACTCGATATTATTTACCACGTACACGAATTATCGGTTGGCCTTGTTTTACGTTATCGGAAATAATTGACTCGCGTCAAACGCTTGGAAATATCGATTGTAAATTTGCACTTACGGGGTACTATGTAAAACGTTGGTAGTTGGTTCGACGTTCGTTTTGTAGTCACCCGAAATTAGGTGACGTGTCCGGGAAGAATCGAGACGTTTAATTGCCGTCGCGTAGTGTTCCGAGCAGATTTTTCACTTAATACGTTTACGAAACGTGCGTCATTTTGGCCAACGTCGTAGACGAATACTCGAAATTATAATGAATTATTTGCAAAACGCGTTTTGGTTAGGTTTAAATTCCATGTCCGAATACCGCGGTATTTAACGAAAACTTTTCGTCGTCGTATTCGGGAGATTCACATTTTAACGACAATAATTAATCGCCACATTACCACGGTTGCTACATTATCACAAATATTAAAACGTCAAAATATCGATAGTGGAATGTTTAACGTTTTTTTTTTGTTTAGTTATCGAGTTAGGACAATATTCGACTAATTTCGTGAATCACGTTTGTATTTTAAACGCTTATGTTAAAATACTCATTTTTTAATACGCCCGATCACAATAACGTACGACTCGCTTGTGGAAAAAATTCCACAGCACATGTATTTAAAACAAAGTTTCCAAGAATCGGCAATACAAATTGACGTATTCAAGTGATCCGGAACCGTCGCCTTAATTTTATAATCAATACTGAGGAGCATCGGTGCGGTAACTATGCATTTTAAAATCGATATTTAGAAAAAATGGCAAATTGTTTACCCGAAGACCAGCCAAGTTCGCTGTTACACAAAACACGTTCTTGTATTTTTTCTCATATTAATGCTTTATGCAAAGGTTTTATTTATATGCAGAAAAATGTCGAAGACGATTAATAAGTTCGTTAATTTAAACGTCAAAATCGATACGCATCTGTATTTTGTAATATTTCAAAAAATTGATACACTCGACCATCAAACGCGCGCCGCGAGAATTGTAAGAAAATTAGTAACAATTATACAAATTTATAATAAAAAACATCGGGAATCCTAATCGTTACATTTTTATTTTTACAATAGATTCGATTAGGGGATTGTGTTTCAAAGAATACAATATAATTTACGAACACCCGTCAAATAGATAAACGTTTGTATATAATGTAAATTACAAAAAGACATTACACAGATACATGGTCTGGATAGTCATTTTTAATTGGGTTTAGAGTGAGGTAAATATGTTTTCATTCAATCAGTTCTTATAAGTGACGAAATTATTAGGGATTATAATATATTGTTACCACTTAATAGAATGAGAGATGATTAGTTGTAAAGGATAGACAAATTAATAGAAGCATAATTCACACATGTACAAACTATGCTGATTATAAATAAGACTCGGATATTTATGCAGTTAAAAGTATCAATTTCATTTAAATTCTAGTATCGCACTGAATAAAAACCCCCTTTATTAGGTTATCTACTAGGTCTAAATTAATTTCTTATGTAGTGTATTCTCGTGATAAAAATTTAAATACCAGCATTTTATAATATTTATGTCGATTGATATTCAAGATTATTAATAATTAAAAACAATGTTTAGCTAACACATTTTAGGTTCCAACCATTACTCCTGCATGAAATAAATAATAAATGTACAACTTGCTAAGCAATAAATTCTGTGGGAAGATAAATGTTGAGACTGCAAAAACATCAGAGCCTTAATTATAAATATATCTATGACCACATACATACACATTTAAATTAAACAAATTGCAAAATAATAGATGTGCAGATATTATACAATGTTATAATGACTACTACTTTATTTTTAAAAATGAAAAAATTTAGTCTGTAATGACGGTTTAATAAATTAATTTTATGCCACATAACGTATAAAAGTGTTTAAAATGGAACACTTACAAATCATAATCGTAATCAATCAAATTTTTGGTAAATTGTCAGGCCGCACTTAAAGAAAAGTATTATTAAGACGTTAAAATACATAAAAGCGAAGAAAATTAATACAAATGTTCATTTCAATTGAACACTGTATTATCAATCCATATTAAGTACATTAACAACTTTTATATATATAAAAATTAATGAGGGGAATGAAAGTTGAAACCTGTAAAGATGAAACGACTATGGACTAAACCAGTAAGAAACCACTATATTCATCGACTTGTAAATATAGAAAAATCACAGCAATTAGAAACTCAGCACAATATTATTATTACAACAAATTTTTTACGTTTATATAATATATATAAAATATATCTATAAACATATACGTATATGTATACATATATATTTGTAATTATGAACGAGTTGAGTATTTGTTTTACAGATATTAAAGTTTTACACCGAAAAAACTGATTCTGAAATTAAACATATAAATTACATTAACATTTTAAACGGACGGTTAACTCAAAGAGTGCTGGCAATAGCGTTACTAATGATTAGTTGAATATTTGTCACTTGATTTAAGTATCATTAATATTAGATTTAAGGGATATAGATCTAAATAGTTACAATAATTACCAGCATTCAACAAGTTAAGTGATTTAGTGCAACTATGACATACTTTCAAAATTTATATTTGTATATCATGTGTGTGTGTGTGTGTATGTGTGTATAT